>JAVTVY010015759.1:0-61506 GCA_036873755.1 Hanleya hanleyi | reverse complement strand
TCAAAGTTGTTGTCTTGTCACTTCAAGCCCCTAGCCCACCTACTTGATGACAAACCTCGCATTTGCATTGTATTTATCGGCATCAATGAGCCGGGGAAACGTGTTAGTCCATGCTTGCGATAACTATGTCAGATTTGCGTTTTTAGCAACCCAACTGGTGACGGTGATGGATCTCGCTGGTTTCTCTTTCGCGGGTCACATAACACTTGCCAGTCGGCCGGCAGTTGGTTCATCGTCATCCCTCGATTCCTCGCTGTCAGAATCCGACGTATGTGACTATACGTTTTCCTTGCTGAAGAAATCTATCAATAATAGGCCTCCGCGCAGATAGATTGATTTGTTTGGGGATGATATCGTAGTACCCTTGTGCAGAGAGCCGAGAGACCACATTCTCAGTGGCTTAATTATGCTGTAAACTGCATACGGTAGTGGGTTGGAAAATCTACGCGCGTGTCAGATGATTTGAGAAAACCTTTAGGAACGGGGTTGCCCTCGTTTTCATGTTCATGCCTTGCATTTTTTCGACTCGTCGAGGGGGTTTCCACGTGGTCGACGTCCAACAATCCATAACAACTTCAACAGCCACGTTTGGGTTTGTTTTTCCACGGGTTTTTGCTTGATTATTTTGTCCTTGAAAATCACACCGTCTCGGGCATATGCATTAATCATTACCAATAAAGAATAGCCGTCCCGTTTTTGAACTGGCCGTCTCAATGTCACACACTGAGGTTGGCCGTCTCAAAGACGGCGAGACGCATTGCTGGCTAAACCTATGCATCGTACCAGTTGTCATTTTGATTACAGTGGGATGGCAGGCTATGACCCTCTGAAATGGCCAGATTTTGATGCAATGAAACAGTGAAATGCCTACTCAATCATTTGAATGAATTTCTGCAGCTTTGGTCCACAAAATGACACCTTGCAAACATCTATCAAGCTCTGATTACACATTTTCATATAACATACACAAGTGACAAGTGGAACACTACACGTGTTGCCTTGGTTGAATATCACACATTTTCTCATCGGAATATGATTTGTGATATCATACATGTAGCTCTAGAAATATTCCGTGGTCCATATTAGAAGTGCCTATGTATGACCGCTTCAAAATTCAAATTTGATTGGTTACTCAAAGGATATCAATGTCTCCTATTTGAAAAGCAATATAACCACCGCTTGCTATATTTGGAGATCACGCAGAGATCAAAGAAAATCATCGCTGCACGGTGTTGGCAAGCTATGACATCACATGCTTTTTCGGTTTTAAGAATTTCCTCCATTCACAAGGTCAAGGTCAATGACGGAATGTTAGTTTAGTATTAAATTTGAAATGTGATCCCAGGATGCATTCAGATATAGGCAGTCTTCCCAAATTATCACCATGTACATGTAACGGAATTCGAGCATAGGAAGAAGGAGGGGGGGGGGGGGGGGTCTGAAAATCTAAAAAAAAATCCTATGTATGCTGGGTTAAATTTTGCATATGAGAGAGGGGAGAGGTGTCAAAATATGAGAGGGGGGAGAGGTGTCAAAAAATATATTTTTTTTGCAAATGTAATATTCTGTTGACTTTTTCGTAAAATCTTAAAAGTTTCCTTCTTGTACATGTGTGGTTTCGTTTATATCGACATAGAGGTTCAGATGTTTGAGTGGTGTCATTATGTGTGTTGAAACATTGGCAATTCATTTAGGCTGGTTAATGTGGTTTTTCCCCCTCCCCCCCCCTTTGTGGTAGGGGGTATACTGGATTCCGCATGTCCAACTTTGAAGAAAAATGACGTTGAGTACGTGTAGACTTCTCGTATTGAACCAGACAATGTAACATTTTTTTGCATAGTTTTAATATCGACAGAAAATAATCCTTGCCACTTTATAGGTAGTAATTGAGTATTGCTTTATGCATACATGATTGTGAATGGTGTCGAGGATACTGCTCTAGACTATACGGTATAACATAGCACAGTCTGTTACCATGGAAACTGAGGGAGCCGAGTTTTAGAATGAGGAAGCGATAATGAGGAATTTGTCTGAAAATTTGTGCATATGATATGATAATGAGGGACTACATGTACATGTAGCTAACTAGGGCTCTTAGTACATGTACATACTTCATATTTATATATATATACTGCACAGTGACAGTCAGACAGAGACTGCATTGTTTAATGTATGATGGTCCCCCTAGGCCACACTGATAATCATGCTAATATGGATATTATAACACAGCCATACAGGACTAAATTCATAGTCATTTCCTTTTTCACAAGTGCACTCTTGGAAATTTAATACATTTACATGTACATGTAGAGGAATAGCGATCCTGGTGTTCCATTGTATACAGGGATGTCGGGGATGAATTATTACATGTATGCCGTGGCTGCTGTTTGTCCAGTCTGCTTGACAGTGTACTTGACAAATCTTAGTGGACTAGTAGTACATGTAGTATGACTATCTCTGAGTGAACTAGTATATTCTTTCCTAAGGTTTTCTCAAAACTCTTGTCTTGTCCATTGTCTGCCATGATTTATTCATAGATTGTAAAATTAATATAAGTGCAAACACCTGTTGCCTAGACAGTCATGACATTGACACTGTACCTGGATGTATCCTTATATCGTACTTGTACATTGTACATGTTGAAGATGATGCTGTTTCCATGGTTACTCTTCATGTTGACCATGTTAATATCCTAGCAGAGCACAGATTCTTGTGTTTTGGCTGGAAAATGTTTTCATAATTTTATCTACAAAGGAATATCATCACCAGCTTAGTAATAAGCAAAGACATTGTTAACCATAATTAATTCATTTGGTCAAATCTACATTTTCAATACATGTAGCTTATATTAGCTATAGTCAGAGCTGCACAAACATGGCAATTAATGACAGTATTTACATGTAGTAGCTTGTCTTTCCACGATGACTGTCCTGACCAAGTTGATTATGTACATAACCTGACATTGTATTTGACACATTTTGCCTAATGTGTCCATGACTGTGCAGTATGTCAACAGATTACTTTCAGTTTCACTGACCAACATATTTTTGTGGAGGGTGGGAATACATGTACATTGGAGTATATTGTATGTACCGGTACTTGTGGTATTTACAAGTGGCCTAAGAGAAACATCCATGCACAATATTCATGCAAATTTATACTGTTGAAAGCAAAAAAATCCATTAATTACTAGATTTGGCATGCTCTTATTAAAATGAATGATTAAATGAATGAAGTAACTGGCCGAGTCTCATTCATGTAATTAGTAATTAGTTTTTACACGTACATGTCTATATATTTCAGACATGCCAGAAATGAAGCATCATGTTACATGTACATGTAGCTAATGAGACCTCGCCATCATCATGAGTGTCTGGAAACGGTTACAGCGAGTGGGGAAGTCCGCCTCCAAGTTCCAGTTTACAGCCTCATATTCAGAAGTGGTAGTGGAATGTACAAAGAAATGGTAAGTGATCATCCTGCAGGCCAAGGAATGGTCACATATAAAATGTTTTGAGGAATTGTTTGGGTTTAATGTTCACAAATAACAATTTTGATATACTCAAACTACACTCCATGCAATGATAGGCTTAAAAATAATCCTGGAGAGCAATTTACTGTTACTGTTTCAGCATTATCGGGAGAGCAAATCTGTCATGTCTGTTTAACTCCTTCACTGAACAGTACTAGAATAAGATAATCTTGGGGACCAGTTGACTACTCTCCCCAATAAGGCCATTGTCAGTTGATAGGTTGTTTCGCATGACCCGCCCGCATCAATATTTTGGAGATAAATAATGCTGCATGTATTTTAATTATCGGCAATTAATGGCCGTAAAAAAATAAATAAGCGAAAACACATGAGCTGACTGTGCCGTCACAGCGCGGAAGCAACTCAAAAGCCGGCATTTTGGTTCACATTCTTGGGGAAACCCTAATTTCAAAACGAGGCACAGTCCCGGCATGCATCTCTAGCGGGGATTCCCTCGTGTTGAGCACGTAGCAGTAAAAGTTTTAACTCTGACGGTTGCGTACCAAAGCTATCATGGTTTTAGTTAATGGATCAGTTGTTTCCTCATCAACCAGTCAGTACATCGTGCCAAATTTAACCATCCATTTCTCTGATGAAACGCTTTTGAGCGAAGTGGTCAAACGCTTCACGTCTTCACTCCCGACAACAACAACGACGACACAAGCTGTCCACCTGCACGTCAATGAAATACATTACTCGTACAGCTAATGGACGACGGACATACAAAATCCGTTGCCCTGGACAGAGAATCACTATCTTCAGCCAGTGTAGAAAAAATAGAAGATTTAATTAAGAGGCGACTCCTGACGTTGAAAGTTCGGGTAATAAATTCTGCAGATATCTTTAACAGAAGTCACAAGTAAGAGTTGTTTCCCTTGGTTTCTGTTCATACAATGTGTGTGCATTTGAGTTTTACTATCTACCATAATTATGTCTCCCCCAACTATGTTGGGGGGAGACATCTAGTGTTTGTGCTGTCTGTCTGTCTGGATGGATGTCTGTCCGTCCCCTTGGCTTGTCTGCAAGATATCTTGAGAACTACTGGATGGAATTTCACCAAACTTGGATGGAAGCTTCATTGGGATAGCCCCCTCATTTGATTAGGTTTTGGTGTATGTGCGTGCATTCATCCGTGTCCGGTGTCCGTCCGTCCGTCCATCTACTTGTACATGTATATACAGGCCTTGTCTGCAAGATATCTTGAGAACTACTGGACGGAATTTCACCCCACTTGGATGGAAGCTTTAGTGGGATAGCCCCCTCATTTGATTAGATTTTGGTGTGTGTGCGTGCATTCATCCATGTCCGGTGTCCGTCCGTCCGTCCATCTACTTGTACATGTACATGTATATACAGGGCTTGTCTGCAAGATATCTGGAGAACTACTGGACAGAATTTCACCAAACTTGGATGGAAGCTTCATTGGCATAGCCCCCTCATTTGATTAGGTTTTGGTGTATGTGGGTGCATTCATCCGTGTCCGGTGTCCGTCCGTCCGTCCATCTACTTGTACATGTATATACAGGGCTTGTCTGCAAGATATCTGGAGAACTACTGGACAGAATTTCACCAAACTTTGATGGAAGCTTCATAGGGATAGCCCCCTCATTTGATTAGGTTTTGGTGTATGTGCGTGCATTCATCCGTGTCCGGTGTCCGTCCGTCCGTCCATCTACTTGTACATGTATGTACAGGCCTTGTCTGCAAGATATCTTGAGAACTACTGGACGGAATCTCACTCCACTTGGATGGAAGCTACAGTGGGATAGCCCCCTCATTTGATTAGGTTTTGGTGTGTGTGCGTGCATTCATCCATGTCCGGTGTCCGTCCGTCCGTCCATCTACTTGTACATGTATATACAGGCCTTGTCTGCAAGATATCTTGAGAACTACTGGACGGAATTTCACCCCACTTGGATGGAAGCTTTAGTGGGATAGCCCCCTCATTTGATTAGATTTTGGTGTGTGTGCGTGCATTCATCCATGTCCGGTGTCCGTCCGTCCGTCCATCTACTTGTACATGTATATACAGGGCTTGTCTGCAAGATATCTGGAGAACTACTGGACAGAATTTCACCAAACTTGGATGGAAGCTTCATTGGCATAGCCCCCTCATTTGATTAGGTTTTGGTGTATGTGGGTGCATTCATCCGTGTCCGGTGTCCGTCCGTCCGTCCATCTACTTGTACATGTATATACAGGGCTTGTCTGCTAGATATCTGGAGAACTACTGGACAGAATTTCATCAAACTTTGATGGAAGATTCATAGGGATAGCCCCCTCATTTGATTAGGTTTTGGTGTATGTGCGTGCATTCATCCGTGTCCGGTGTCCGTCCGTCCATCTACTTGTACATGTATGTACAGGCCTTGTCTGCAAGATATCTTGAGAACTACTGGACGGAATCTCACTCCACTTGGATGGAAGCTACAGTGGGATAGCCCCCTCATTTGATTAGGTTTTGGTGTGTGTGCGTGCATTCATCCATGTCCGGTGTCCGTCCGTCCATCTACTTGTACATGAAGATATCTGGATAACTACTGGACAGAATTTCACCAAACTTGGATGGAAGCTTCATTGGGATAGCCCCCTCATTTGACTAGGTTTTGGTGTGTGTGCATGCGTTCGTCCGGTGTCCGTCCGTCCGTCCGTCCATCTGCTTGTACATGTATAAACAGGCTTTGTCTGCAAGATATCTTGAGAACTATTGGATGGAATTTCACCAAACTTGGATGGAAGCTTCATTGGGATGGCCCCCGCATTTGATCAGGTTTTAGTGTATGTGTGCATGCATTCATCCGTGTCCGGTGTCCGTCCGACCGTTCATCTACTTGTACATGTATATACAATGAAAATCGCTTCTTTGCAATTAATATTTTTAGATACGCAGCTTTGCTTAAGATACTTATTGCTACATTCATTTTATAGCACTTTCCCTTAAATTATGTGCCCATTCAAGGCAAGGTGGGAGGTTGGGGGAGACGTATGTTTTTGCTCAAAAAAACAACCAGCATAGGCTTCATGCCGGAGCGGCAACTCAAGGGTCAAAGCGGAACCTCTAGTTATTTACAGAATGTTACAGTTAAATTAAAGCAAACTTAAAATGTCTCTTTACAGAATAATTATATTTTTCCTGCCCGCATGGAATAAATGAAGAAGTTAAAATAAATATGATAATTACATGTATCTCTACACATTTGTCATATGTTGAGTTGATCTATGGAAGATATTTTGATTTGATATGGAATGAGTCGACGGTGGAAAATTTACCTTAATAATTAATAATTAATAATTATAGCATCTAGCATGCATGTTTTAGCAGGAGAAGGTCATGCTAAACAACCTGGCCTTAGTGAGGGAGTCACAAGCAGTTGTTCACCTCTCATGACATGCATGACAAGGCCTACATATTTACATGTAGTTTCTTAAAAGGAACTTTCATTCCCAGCATTTAATCCACTTACATGTATTAACCAGTCTATCGTGTTTGTAAAATCTGCAAGAGCTGTTGGTCACTGTCCAGGATTTTGTTTTGTGCAAGTGATGCGGGAGTGGTTGCATTTTCAGTTTTGAGGAGAGCGATCAACAGCTCTCCTGGAAAAAAAATGGGGGAGTGATGGAGAGAAAGAGCGATCACTCTCCTTAAAATCAAGAGAGTGCTTAACTGTTGAACAGGGCAAACTGTTGACTCACCCAGTCTCAATAACACAACTTATCCACTTATAATATTTAGTACTCTTGTTTCAGGCAACCCAACAAGCTGAGTGTTGTGTGGACCAGAAGAAATCGGCGAAAGTCGACATCGGTAAATATTGGAATGTATAGGTTTGAGAACATTGACTATCCAGCAGAATAACTGGTTTACTGTACTTAAAATGTACTTCCTGTTTAATTTTGTTGGTAATATTTTCTCACAACAGCAATGACGCAAGTAACAACAATCACTTGTACATGTAAATATGCATTCTAAACAAACTTCTATTTCAATTCTGGTTCAAAAATCTGATATAAGAGATTTGTCTTTATACCGGTGATTGTTTTACCATTTCTATCGTGCATATTCCATATTGATATATGTTTGTTTTGTAATGTGCATTGCCAGCACAAGATAAATCAAAATGCTTTCACGCATACATGTATTGTATGCTGTTTCCAGGTGCAAAGCTGGGTACCTAGCATCAAGAACCCATACAAAGGCTCCGTCAACTGGACTGTGCCAGAGAATGTTGAGATCACAGTGACATTGTTTCGTGACCCACACCAGGACCAGTTTGAAGATAAGGACTGGACATTCGTTATCGAAGATGTAAGTCATTTATGCTAGCTACAGGCCAGAAGATTTCACGAAAACCGATAATTATGGTTCCGTGTCCTATTACAGAACCTACATGTATATCATATTTGATTGGTAGGCTGAAATGTATGCTACTATTATCATGATTATAGTGATGAGATCACATGGATGAAGTACACAGAGCCAAAATTCGGGTTTCGACCATTACTGACATATTTTGGCCTGTGCTATCTGAATAAGCTTATATATCATCAGGCGCGGCGGAGCGACTTGAATATTGGTCGGGGGTGGGACATGGAAGGGGTGGCTGTCCCTCAGACTGAGGGTACGGAAATTTTTTGAATTTTAGACTTGATTTAACGCACTTTGCGCTTCCGAGAACTTTCAAAGGGATAGCATATCTCGCAATAAAACTGACTCATAAGAGCTATAAAAAAAATCCAATTGGCGTTCTTCAATGAAATTTCCCCAACGTTGCCTCGAAAATATTTCGCCGATGATATTTGTCAACTACATACCCACCCACCCAAGTGAAAAGTTACACTGTGAACACAACTTTAGACCATTGTAAATATTCAACGAAACAGGGGTTGATTAGACAGAACAAACTTTATGGGGAAGTTGAGACATGATGGCATATTCCAGTGTTTCAAATGTAAACACGATCAATATTTGGGGCTTCTGAATATGTGATCGGGTGGACGGGGTACTCCCCCGGAAAATTTTGGAATTTCAGACGGTTCTCTACACAAAAAAGTGGTCCTTGGCCCCCTGTTCCTGTTTTCATATTGGGGGGGCCGGGGCCCCGCTGCTCCCCCCCCCCTTGACAACGCCGTGCCTGATCATACTATGTGTACACTCTGCTAACTAGACGTACTAGGGTTCCAGATAAGATTTGAATTGAATATATAGGAATGCCGAATCACATCCATATGGCCAAACCTGATATCTCCGTTTTGTGGGTTAATATTTCATTGACAACTTCAAAACTTACATGGAAGGTACTTGGTACCTTGTAGATGTGCAATGCCAGGATTTTGCTGTTTTGCTGTTTCTTTGATTTCTTTATATTCAGCATCAATATAGGCTTATCTGGTCCATATCTTGGTTACTATTTGATGAACGACGTCAAAATTTACATGGAAGATGCTTATAGTGCCCACCTTTCAGTGTTTACCATTTTCAATGGTTTTCAACAGAGTTATGACCCTTTATCATAGACATCAATATATGCTATAGTACATTCATGTCCGCTCTGTCTCCCTTATCAGGGTGCGGAATAGCCCTTTGCCCGGTTGCCCGGGGCAACCAAAATTTCCTTTGGGCAATCAAATTCTGCTTGAATTGCAATGCATTTGTATGTGTTGGTTGCCCGTGCTTGCTCATGGGCAACTGGAATTTGGTTTCCTATTTCCCACCCTGCTTATAAAAGATTTTTTTTGTAGTAGACGCTTACATGTAGTGTTGTAAGGGAGTACACTCTTATAGTTTATAACTGGTTCAATGATTTTCCCCAAAGTTATGGCCCTTTATCATCAATATCAATATGTTCTTGTCCATATTTTGGTTATTATTTGATGACAACTTTGATACTTTCATTGTAGATGTTTAGTATGTTATAGATGTGCATTGTCAATTATTTTCACCTCCTTTGATGATTTGAGTTATGGCCCTTCCCACAAAATTGATCCCTTTGTAAGCCTATGGACACAAGTCTGCTTATGAAAGACACCCATTGCTCCAGTTATTTATAAAAAGACATGTCAGATTGTAGGGTGACCTTCTACATTGGCAAAAACCCTGAAATAGCATTTCCAATTCAAATTCATGGTCATTCTTCAGTATACAGTTTTTGTGAAAATTTGTGTTTCAACCACTTTTTAACAGCAAACTGCGAATGGTCGGCGGAAGATCCTGGCCAGTAAAGCCATCAACATGAAGAACTATGCGAGTCTTGTACCAAGCCAAACCAACATCAAAGTGAAACTGAAACCAGCCACCAAGAAAGTTGTGTCTGCCACTGTAACTCTCACACTCTCCTGTGTATTCCTCAGAGAAGGAAAAGCCACGTAAGTACAAGATATGCACTTTGATCTGTTCAAGCTTGGGGGGTAATATGTCACGATGATAAAACTGGTTAAAGCTATTTAAGGTGGTTCAGGACTCAAAAGTTTGTCCAGTGACCTACCATTATATTTTAACTGCTGATTCATGAGGGGTTGCCAAGCAAAATAACATTGAAAAACATTCAGGTCTTCGGGTTTTCTGTATACGCATCCAAACAGCACCATGTCTGTAGATTTTGGACAAAATCAGACTAAATTCATTTTGCTTATGTAAACCCACACGAATATCACAATGTTTGAAACTTTCCTGAGTAAAAAAAAGCCAGATGGCTTCATGATTCAGCATCGTTATTGTGAATGTCATTTATGTACAAATTTCAAATATAATCAAGTTTTTGAACTGTAAGGATCACGTGTTATGAATACAAAATTAATTTTAGGAGAAAAGTTTGCCCGGTGACATATTATAACTTTTTTAGTAGAGATTCTCTCACATTGCATCGTTTAATTTATGAAATAAAAACATAGTGCCTTCGATGTACTTTTTTATGTACAGGGCTTTGAACATCCATATCCCCATTATCTTCAAAGATTGTGACTTCAATTGTTTCGCCTCGCTGGTCTCTTTTTGTGGCGGAGATGGAAACTGATGTTACGCTGTATGACGATAATGTCGTAACATTGTTTGAGACCTGAACCACGTTAACCGTTTACTGCTGTTCAGTGGTTTTGAAGGCTTAACTTTGAGTTATGTATAGGGCTGTGGGTAATGTGTCAAAATCAGTAACAGTGGTAAGGTAAATCATAAAATAAAATAAAGTCTTGGGGCTCCCGGGGATTGATCTGGGATATCATCATGCACATCTCAGGTCTGAAATGGATCTAGTCTCCATTTCATAATGTATGTTTCATGAAAAATGAAGGGAAGAAACAATGCCTAAAGAAATGCATGAAACAGGGACTGGACGCGATGTCACAAGGGAGCCACGCCTGCAAGTAATAGTGGACAGTATACCGTCTATTTTTACCCCTCAGCCTATTAGGCTGCGGGGTCTTGTCGTTGGCATGTACGTCTGGTCGTCCGGTCGTTCGTCCGTCCGGTCGTCAACAATTCTTGTGATCGATCTAGAAACCGAACCGTTGCTTCTAGAGACTTCAAATTTGGTATACAGAATTGTTGGGTGGTCAACCACAAGCCTATTGAATCTGGACCCGATTGGTTGCAAACTTTGGCGGCCATCTTTAATTTATGCGAAACCATCACAGCTTTCTTGTTACCAAGCTTTTTTTAGAACGACTTAACCTAGGCACACCAAACTTGCCGTGCACATCCATATGCTCATGACCCAGAACCCTATTGAATCTGGACCCGATTGGGTGGAAACTTTGGCGGCCATCTTTAATTTATGCGAAACCATGAATCTTGTGTATCTAAGCCATTTTGCTGTTCAGTGTGAAACTTTGTAGAGATTATTGATACATCAAGAAACTTTGAAGGAATGACCAAACCAGTTTTCCTGATTAGGTGAAAGCCTTGGTGGCCATATTTTATTTATGCAGAATCTTTAATGATGTACAGGGATTCATAGAAGTCCAAATTTTTACTACCCACTATAAAATATTGAGTTCTTTTTATGCTCAAATTGAGTTTTTCCAAGTTTTTACGGCCCACCCACAAATTGATATTGAGTTTTTGAATGTTTTTACCACCCTACCAATTAAGATATGAACAAATAGTTTCTGTAGTACTAAGGTGAGCTATCTAATGTGATTTGGATAATGGTCATCTGAATGACAAAAAAACACATGTGCTGTATTGTAACTTGCTCAATTATTTTAATAGATTTCATTTTTTTGGACCTCGTGTTTGTAGCAACACCAACAGCGGTAAGAGATCACAAACTATCATAAACATTCAAAGATAATTATCATATAACGCTTGCAAGAGACGCTATAAAATCCTTACATCATCAGCGGATTTTCACGTAAGATGTAGCAGCTGTCAAGCAGAATGATGTCTTGAACTCAGACTTCTACTTTACGTCCATCGCATGGTTGCCGTCAAACTTCAGAACAAAGGAACTGCGTGGGTAGAATTTCGCAAAATTTTGCGAGAATCCAGTTGGATTCTTAGTGGCTTAGTTTGTGAGAATCCAAAGAATCCAAATTTGCGGAACCAAGCATTTCGTGACCAGTTGCCATTTTCACTAGTGCTAGTTACTGCACAACTAGATGTAAACTTCTCAATGGGAAAAATTGAAATCGCCTCATTTATTCTGAGGAGGGTGGTTAGCACACCTATAATAGCACAAATTAGTTCAGGCGAGTGATTATCTCCATTGATGAGCAGTATTCAACCTAAACATGTTTGGTAAGTGGTAAGTATATACTCTTAATTTTATTTCATTTGTATCTTTGTATTGCATATGAAACAAATATTGGAATTGTCTGCATTGCAAAAAAAAATAATAATCATAAAAAAAAAAATAATAAATAAATAAATAAAAATCTGGCCACCTGCTGCATTCCCTGACAAGCAGTAAATCAACAATTGTTATTAATGAACCTTTATATAAAGACTAGGCTATGGATTTATATGAGATACGCAAAAACATTTAAAAAAATAAGGAAATTCCAGATATTTTTGTACCACATTTTCTCATTTTATACCATGATGGTTTTTACAGTGAAAGATAAAAATTACCAACAAAAATTCAAGACTCACGGACATAAACAAGAAATGCAATGCCGTTAAAGTTAAAATCTAGACCTCAAATAAACCGACTTCTGAAGAAATGCATGTTCTCAACGTAAAGTGCTAGACCGCGTTGTTGTTGTTGTTCATGACGGGTATCATACACGCAATGTCTCGGCCGTAGCAACGATCCATTTTTATTTTCATCAATTTCCTACCGCTTGATTCTACTTTGCCCGATGTTCTGTCTTAGGGAAAATTGTTTGTCATTCTAATTATGAACGAATCCGAATCAAATTCATCTGCTAAATGATATCCAAAATGTCCCAGGACCAGGTTTCATTTTCACCCTCGTGTATTTTTCGTCTGCAGACCGCCAGCTAGCATTCAATTCCTTCATATAGACTGTTTTCGTCTGTTGGATTTAACGTAGGTAGCTGCGCACCAGCAGCCGAGCGAAGGAGAATACACTCATACCTTCTGCGCCAGTCGGGAACCATTACAGAGAGTATTCGAGGCTCCCAAAAAATAATCGAGCAAAGGTCTCCGAGGTTTAGTTAGCGCATTACGTCAGCAAAATCTGAATCCGTTTGTGTACATTTCGCAGAACTCGCAAATTGTCGAAGGATCGGCGATGATTTTCACATCACTGAAATAATTTGCACCATTTCGAGTATTGAGTTTTCGTCAAAAACATTGAGTATTTCTTGTCCAAAACGTACACTTTTGAGTTTTTTGCTGTCTATATTCAGTTTTTGACATTTTTTTTCTACCGTTTAACGGTAGTAAAAACGGACGTCTATGAATCCCTGATGTATTTCTTTGATACCATTGAAGTGTTCTATACGAAACTTCTTGTTACCAAGCTTTCTTTAGAACGACCTACCCTAGGCACACCAAACTTGCCGTGCACATCCATACGCTCATTACTCAGAACCCTATTGAATCTGGACCCGATGGGGTGGAAACTTTGGTGGCCATCTTTAATTTATGCGAAACCATTAATCTTGTGTATCTCGGAAACCATTTTGCTGTTCAGTGTGAAACTTTGTAGAGATTATCGATACATCAAGAAACTTTGAAGGAATGACCGAACCAGTTTTCCTGATTAGGTGAAAGCCTTGGCGGCCATCTTTAATTTATGCAGAATCTTTAATGATGTATTTCTTTGATACCATTGAAGTGTTCTATACGAAACTTGGTATACATCATCGATGTATCAAGAGACTTGACTTGCACTGAATAACCACATCAATTCTTCTGAGAGGCGGGAAGGATGGCCGGCCATTTTTAATTTATGCAAAATCATTAATGATCTCTATCTCTGATACCGTTTAAGTGCTCGATATAAAGTTTGATAATCATCATCGATGCAGCAAGAGACTTATGATGAATGACAGAACTGGTTTCTCTGATTGGGTGGAAATCTTGGTGGCCATCTTTAATTTATGCAAAATCTTTAATGATATATATCTCGGATACCATTTAAGTGTTCTATATGAAACTTGGGATACAGCATCGATGTATCAAGACACTCGCAATGAAGATCAGTTCCTCTGAATGACCGGAAGGATAGGCGGCCATCTTTAATTTATGCAAAATCATTAATGATCTCTCTCTGATACCGTTCAAGTGCTCGATGTAAAATTTGATATACATCATCAGTGCATCAAGAAACTTACGATGAATGACAGAACTGGTTTCTCTGATTGGGCGGACTTTCTACATCACTAAGGAGCCACTGTTCAGCGACTAATGTTGTCAGACTTGGAGACTTCAACAATGACTTCGCTGTCGACTCGGCTGAAACAACCAAGATAAACGACTTCTTCCAAGAGCATCCATGGGCTCTTTCCCTTAATCCACACCCCAACCACAGATCTTAGGACAACCATTGACCAGATTTTCACCAATTTCAAACTCACAGATATACAATTTGGTGTCCATGAAACATATTATTCATATCACAAGGCTGTTTGGATTGCCATCCACCCATCCTCATCCTCTGCTTGATCACAGATGGAAAGAGACAGAAAATCAACTGGTACACAGGGATTCATACAGTTATTGCTATCAAAGACTTTTATTATTGTTTAGATTATTATTAGGGTTCAAAGCCAAAATGGCTTTAAGCCTTTTGTTTTTGTTCAGAATATTTCTGTTCTTCCGCCATATTTTTCGCACATGCTATGTCAAAATATTTATTATAATCCTTCAATGCATCTAACATCCCACACTGAATTTATCATATTGTAATCTTTTACAAGCCACTGCTATTCTGCATTCAACCAAATCTTTCAGGCTTTTACATATGCATTTTTCATTCATTGTGTATCAATATACACTGACTAAAACTGTCTGGCTGAGGGGTTGTTGCACCTTTTAGGTGCTGCCTCATGTTTTTGTCACCAGTGAAAACTCATTGATTGGATTTGATTGCTTCCAGCATGTGTATATGAATGAACCAATGTGTTCATGTGACATCAACAATGGGAATGACATCGCAGTATGAAATTAAATTGAAATTATTCCTATTGTTGTGACTGAAGGTAAAAAAAAAACATGTCAATCTGTCAGCCTAGCCATCCTCAAAACGAAGCTTCATACCACGAAACCCATCCAAATGTCCGGTCTCACTTTCATTTTTCCTTCAATTTTTTTATTATTTAAAAATAAATATATATTTATTAAATGTTGTTCTATAATTGATAATTAGTACATATTAAATAGAGACTGTTTTAGTCATCCCTGAGTCATGGTACAAATAAAAGGGCCTCGGCTCCTCAGACAGCATTTCGTAAGAGGCGACTCTCTGGGGCACCAGTGCAGTTCCCGGGTGTGAAAAGGAGTAGGACCCTACCCGTGGGGTTCCTGGGTGCGAAAAGTAATGGGACTCGAATGTCGTGATATCATTGAAAGATTGTTGAAAACGACGTTAGCTCATATTCACTCACTTTCTGAAAGCGACGTTAAATCATAATCATGAAATACAAAATACACCACACCTAGACTAACAAATGAGAATAAATGTACCTCTATCTAGCAATTCCGAAAGCAGAAGTCAAAATAAATGTACAGATCAATGAAGGGATGATGACAGATTTTCAATTGGCCTGTCCCTTTTGTATTATCTGATAGCAGATATATGAAGATGTATCCTAGCTGTGAAGGTCTGTCCTATGTTAACTGTCTATTATAGAGATGAGGACATGCAGAGTGTGGCCAGTCTGATGAGTATAGGTAAGACAGATATCGGTAACCTGGAGGATCTTGATGAAGATGACGAGGATGATGACGACCTATCGGCTAAGATCACGGAGATGGCCTCGCACTACGAGTCGCAGCTCAGTGACGGCAGTAACTACGGTAACCCATTTGATGATCCGGACTGGCAGTTTGATGATGATTCTTGTCTGCATGGTTGGTTTGGCTTCATTTTCTTCAGTTCTGCTTTTCACTTTTCATTTGCAATGCAGGGAACCATTAATGGGGGGCGAGATAGGAGGTTCTGATAGCGTAAACAATTATTTTTTTGGGTCTTTCTTTTGAGCACAGATCTAAATCCCTTTTTAAATTGGTGAAAACTTTACTTTACTATTATTATTCCATCTCATAGCAGTTTCACCAGACAGACAGTTGTATACTTTTGAGGAGCTAGACTGGATGTATCCGACAAGACTACGAAAATTATTGGAGCTGTAGAGGAAAATTGCACACATGTAGTCTTACCAGAAACACATCTACCATGTCTATTGCCTCGTCTTCCCAAACTGACATGCCTTCAGAATGTTTTTTTTTCTGTAATAATTAAGAAGTATACATGTATGTGTCAATAGTGCCATCAAGCTCTCATAATGTGCCATGTTCCCCGACATGCCTGAGGAGTCGAAACAGTTGACAGGGAAATATTGAATTGGATTATTTTTGCAAACATTTTATTTTCGCTAATTTCATGAATCTCAACAATTTTTTTGACACAAAAATCACGAAGACATCTAACCAATAATTTATTAAAATAGGAAATCATAAGATGGTGTGAAAATCACCTGTTTCACAGTATTTCATGAATTGATTGGTGTCATTTTTTTTTTATTAAAAAATATATGTACCGTACGTATCCAAATATATGTTTTTCTGCTTCTGTTAGGATGATCTCTACATCAGTTTCCTTTCATATAATTTATATGTACATAATGTTAGAAATACTTTCTACAGCTTTTTCTTGCCTCACATCTGTTCATCTATCAGATCTTCTAGACTGTCATGACTGTACACACTCCCAGACACTTGAAAACTGAACAAGTAACTCAGAATGTACCAAGTAGACTGAAATCTTTGACATGCTATAAACATATGATTATTGGATATGCATACTTTACTTTGGACGTGAACATGCAAACTATTCAGAGACCATATAACCAACAGCAGGTGACCTTGTAACTTCAGTGACCATATACATATATGTCAGCTGATACATGTGGCACCAGCTCAGTCTTTTCAACATTTAGTAGGATGTAAATGCTGAATAGTGATGGATTAAAGTCGAGATTTGGGCTGGATGTAAAACCAAAATGGTAGTCCACACCTGTCTCCATATTGAAAAGGAGCTAGGCATAGTAACCAGTAACAAAGATTCAAGGAGTGGAGGTAACCACTAAAGAAGAGTCAATTAGGTGAGGTTACTTGTCCAATTTTGTGGTCAAGTAGATGATTAAATTCAAAATTATGGGTTTGAGGTGTACTCCGACATTCACATTCTCTCTTTTCTCCTAGTTACTCTGCATTTTGTGGTTGATGAAATCATTTTCATGTTCGCATGAAGAACTATTTTGCTGTGGGTGTGTTCCTAGTCTCACTATACCCAAACAGGTACTGGAAGGAAGTTGTTAAATTTTAAATTTACATTTCACAATCTCTACACTTCCCTGTTCTGCTTTGTTAGTCAGTCAAAGGTCTTATTCTAATTTCCTTGTTATGGGTGAGCTGGTTATCAATACTACTGGAATGTGTTAAGCAAATTTATATATTATTTGAACAGTTCAAATCATTGTCAACAAATCATGCATATTAGAGTATCAGATTACCAAAGTTAAACAATATTGGGCCCGGTCAATACTTGGATGGGTGACTGGGTGCTGTACTTCCTAGGCTGATCAGTGTCTAGGATAAGAGGAACGGAGAGCACTCTTGCATCCTGACACAGTATGTAGGCACCGTCTAAAGAGGCTTGAATTAAAATAAATTATCTACATGCACATTTGGCTAAAGTTTGCACCCTTCTGTATTAAATACATTACTATTCTATGAATTTTACATGCATGGCTTGAAATCTACATGCATTTGTGCATAATATGAACCCCTTATTTTGAGCCTTGGTCGTGATATAATTAAACAAATGTTGAAAAAGACATTAAATCCTACTGTTCACTGAAAGATTATGGCACATGTAGCCTGCTAGAGTGGGTGATACATGTAGTTCAGATGAATTTCCTGAAATACTAGGGGCCCCTCGGTGGCTGAATGGTCTAAGGCGCTTCGCTGGTGACCGCTAGCCTCACACTGCTGAACCGGCACGGGTTCGCCAAATTCCCCCCACCTCGTCCTGAAATTCTACGATATAAATGACCAGATGGTGGGCTGTTCAAATCGCTTTTCGTCCGTCCGTCCGTAAACAATTCTTGTTATCGCGATTTCTCAGGAACTACTGCATGGATCTTTCTCAAATTTGGTACACAGGTTCCCCTTGGGGTCTAGTTGTGCAACATACCTTTTTTGGTCCGATTCGAAAATCCAATATGGCCACCAGGCAGCCATCTTGGATTTCCCCATGAAACCTTGTTATCGCGATTTCTCAGGAACTACTGCATGGATCTCTCTCAAATTTGGTACACAGTTCCCCTTGGGCTCTAGTTGTGCAAGATACCTTTTCTGGTCCGATTCGAAAATCCAATATGGCCACCGGGCAGCCATCTTGTATTTCCCCATGAAACCTTGTTATCGCGATTTCTCAGGAACTACTGCATGCATCTTTCTCAAATTTGGTACACAGGTTCCCCTTGGGGTCTAGTTGTGCAAGATACCTTTTTTGGTCCGATTCGAAAATCCAATATGGCCACCGGGCAGCCATCTTGGATTTCCCCATGAAATCTTATCGCGATTTCTCAGGAACTTCTTCATGGATCTTTCTCAAATTTGGTACACAGGTTCCCCTTGGGGTCTAGTTGTGCAAGATACTTTTTCTGGTCCGATTCAAAAATCCAATATGGCCACCAGGCAGCCATCTTGGATTTCCCCATGAAACCTTGTTATCGCGATTTCTCAGGAACTACTGCATGGATCTTTCTCAAAT
The DNA here is from genome assembly GCA_036873755.1 of Hanleya hanleyi. Classification (NCBI taxonomy): domain Eukaryota; kingdom Metazoa; phylum Mollusca; class Polyplacophora; order Lepidopleurida; family Hanleyidae; genus Hanleya; species Hanleya hanleyi. Next base: position 42,570 of record JAVTVY010015759.1, on the reverse strand, counting down.
TTGGTACACAGGTTCCCCTTGGGGTCTAGTTGTGCAAGATACCTTTTTTGGTCCGATTCGAAAATCCAATATGGCCACCGGGCAGCCATCTTGGATTTCCCCATGAAATCTTGTTATTGCGATTTCTCAGGAACTACTTCATGGATCTTTCTCAAATTTGGTACACAGGTTCCCCTTGGGGTCTAGTTGTGCAAGATACCTTTTCTCGTCCGATTCGAAAATCCAATATGGCCACCGGGCAGCCATCTTGGATTTCCCCATGAAATCTTGTTATCGCAATTTCTCAGGAACTACTTCATGGATCTTCTCAAATTTGGTACACAGGTTCCCCTTGGGGTCTAGTTGTGCAAGATACCTTTTCTCGTCCGATTCGAAAATCCAATATGGCCACCAGGTAGCCTTCTTGAATTTCCCCATGAAACCTTGTTATCGCGATTTCTCAGGAACTACTGCATGGATCTCTCTCAAATTTGGTACACAGGTTCCCCTTGGGGTCTAGTTGTGCAAGATACCTTTTCTGGTCCGATTTGAAATTCCAATATGGCCACCAGGCAGCCATCTTGGATTTCGCCGTGAAACTTTATCGTCATTTCTCAGGAAGTAGTGCATGGACCTTTCTCAAATTTGATACACAGGTTCCCCTTAGGGTCCAGTTGTGTAAGATACCTTTTTCGGTCCGAATCGAAAATCCAATATGGCCACAAGGCAGCCATCTTGGATTTCTCCATGAAACCTTGTTATCGCGATGTCTCAGGAACTACTGCATAGATCTTTTTCAAATTGGTACACAGTTTCCTCTTGGGGTCTAGTTGTGCAAGATATCTTTTTTGGTCCGATTCGAAAATCCAATATGGCCACCAGGCAGCCATATTGGATTTCCCCATGAAAATTTATCGTCATTTCTCAGGAAGTACTGCATAGATCTTTCTCAAATTTGGTACACAGGTTCCCCTTGGTGTCTTAGTTGTGCAAGATACCTTTCCCGGTCCGATTTGAAAATCCAGTATGGCCACCAGGCAGCCATCTTGGATTTCTCCATGAAACTTTATCGTCATTTCTCAGGAACTACTGCATGGATCTTTCTCAAATAGGTACACAGGTTCCCCTTAGGGTCTCGATATGCAAGATGCCTTTTTCGGTCCGAATCGAAAATCCAATATGGTCACCAGGCGGCCATCTTGGATTTTCCCATTTTGTTATCGTGATTTCTCAGGAACTATTGCATGGATCTTTGTTAAATTTGGTACACAGGTTCTCCTTGTCTAGTTGTGCAAGATACCTTTTTCGGTCCGAATCGAAAATCCAATATGGCCACAAAGTGGCCATCTTGAATTTTCCCTTGAAACATTGTTATCGTGAATGCTCAGGAAATATTTCATGGATCTTTCTGAAATTTGATACACAGGTCTCACATGGGGCCTAGTAGTGCAAGATACCTTTTTTAGTCCTTTTCGAAAATCCAAGTTAAGCTTCAAATTAATACGGTATTCTCGAGTTGTGACGTTGCATCACAAGAGTCGGCGGATCAAACGGTGGGGCGTATTCTATATATTGACTATAGAGAATATCCATACCTTCACCTTCCATATCAAGGAGTTCAAATAATTCGGAATTAAAATGTATTTCTTCAAATTTTAAATCAGTTTTCTTTAGTCCATGCAGTAGCAAGTGAACTGCTCCACCCTTTCGTCTGCCGGCGGGTCGGCTACATGAAGGGACGTCACTCTTGTGACTCAACGTCACAACTCAACAACTGTAGACTACTGCATGTTTCGATACAAGGGAGATAATCAGGATTCAGGCACTTTTGAAGTTTCAACATTACTGCGAGGACCGGATCCCTTGTACCATCTTACTATTTTCGAGCATGGTATCTTAAAAGAGATATCTCAAACTAGCCCAGTGAACAGAACAGAATTAGCATTCGTTCCTAATTATGAAATCTTAAGTATGTTTCATAGCTCATGCCAAAGTGTCAAAGAGATTGGTCCTCGCTTCCAGTACCCAATGATGACACGTGCAAAAAAAAAAAAACAAAAAAAAAAAATACTACAAAACAAAGGTGAAGGATCCTCCGTACATGTACTTTCACTTTCAGACTAACTTTGCTCATTTCTCTTGTATTATAACAACCGACATAAGTACAGTTTCTAGAAATCTTGAAACTCCTGAAACTTAGATTATATCTTGGTGTTTTTCAGTGTCCCTTTTCCGATCTTTTTCGCTCAGATTCGAAATTCTGTAAACAAAATTACAAGTTTTTTTTCTTAGTAACAATGGACAAAAAGATCCTCTTGTCATTAGCTTACAATTATCGGACAATGGTGGGCGCCAAGATCCTTCAGGATCTCTCGTTTTTTATTATTATTTGTTTTAAATATTGTTCATTTTGGTTCAGTGATGTACAGCTAGAATCACTTGTAGTGTTTTAATGTTTGGTGCATTGTGTTGTTTACTTTACATGTGTATTGATCAGGTTTACAAAATTTGTGTGTGCTGACTGTATCAAAGTATTGTGTCTAATAGATACTGTAGTGTAAGGACTGAGTGATGTTTGTGTGTGCTGACTGTATGAAAGTATTGTGTCTAATAGATACTGTAGTGTAAGGACTGAGTGATGTTTGTGTGTGCTGACTATGAGAGTATTGTCTAATAGATACTGTAGTGTAAGGACTGAGTGATGTTTGTGTGTGCTGACTATGAGAGTATTGTGTAATAGATACTGTAGTGTAAGGACTGAGTGATGTTTGTGTGTGCTGACTATGAGAGTATTGTCTAATAGATACTGTAGTGTAAGGACTGAGTGATGTTTGTGTGTGCTGACTATGAGAGTATTGTGTAATAGATACTGTAGTGTAAGGACTGAGTGATGTTTGTGTGTGCTGACTATGAGAGTATTGTGTAATAGATACTGTAGTGTAAGGACTGAGTGATGTTTGTGTGTGCTGACTATGAGAGTATTGTCTAATAGATACTGTAGTGTAAGGACTGAGTGATGTTTGTGTGTGCTGACTATGGGAGTATTGTGTAATAGATACTGTAGTGTAAGGACTGAGTGATGTTTGTGTGTGCTGACTATGAGAGTATTGTGTAATAGATACTGTAGTGTAAGGACGGAGTGATGTTTGTGTGTGCTGACTATGAGAGTATTGTGTAATAGATACTGTAGTGTAAGGACTGAGTGATGTTTGTGTGTGCTGACTATGAGAGTATTGTGTAATAGATACTGTAGTGTAAGGACTGAGTGATGTTTGTGTGTGCTGACTATCAGAGTATTGTGTAATAGATACTGTAGTGTAAGGACTGAGTGATGTTTGTGTGTGCTGACTATGAGAGTATTGTCTAATAGATACTGTAGTGTAAGGACTGAGTGATGTTTGTGTGTGCTGACTATGAGAGTATTGTCTAATAGATACTGTAGTGTAAGGACTGAGTGATGTTTGTGTGTGCTGACTATGAGAGTATTGTGTAATAGATACTGTAGTGTAAGGACTGAGTGATGTTTGTGTGTGCTGACTATCAGAGTATTGTGTAATAGATACTGTAGTGTAAGGACTGAGTGATTGTGTGTGCTGACTATGAGAGTATTGTCTAATAGATACTGTAGTGTAAGGACTGAGTGATGTTTGTGTGTGCTGACTATGAGAGTATTGTGTAATAGATACTGTAGTGTAAGGACGGAGTGATGTTTGTGTGTGCTGACTATGAGAGTATTGTGTAATAGATACTGTAGTGTAAGGACTGAGTGATGTTTGTGTGTGCTGACTATGAGAGTATTGTCTAATAGATACTGTAGTGTAAGGACTGAGTGATGTTTGTGTGTGCTGACTATGAGAGTATTGTGTAATAGATACTGTAGTGTAAGGACTGAGTGATGTTTGTGTGTGCTGACTATGAGAGTATTGTGTAATAGATACTGTAGTGTAAGGACTGAGTGATGTTTGTGTGTGCTGACTATGAGAGTATTGTCTAATAGATACTGTAGTGTAAGGACTGAGTGATGTTTGTGTGTGCTGACTATGAGAGTATTGTGTAATAGATACTGTAGTGTAAGGACTGAGTGATGTTTGTGTGTGCTGACTATGAGAGTATTGTGTAATAGATACTGTAGTGTAAGGACTGAGTGATTGTGTGTGCTGACTATGAGAGTATTGTGTAATAGATACTGTAGTGTAAGGACTGAGTGATGTTTGTGTGTGCTGACTATCAGAGTATTGTGTAATAGATACTGTAGTGTAAGGACTGAGTGATGTTTGTGTGTGCTGACTATGAGAGTAGAGTATTGTGTAATAGATACTGTAGTGTAAGGACTGAGTGATGTTTGTGTGTGCTGACTATGAGAGTATTGTGTAATAGATACTGTAGTGTAAGGACTGAGTGATTGTGTGTGCTGACTATGAGAGTATTGTCTAATAGATACTGTAGTGTAAGGACTGAGTGATGTTTGTGTGTGCTGACTATGAGAGTATTGTCTAATAGATACTGTAGTGTAAGGACTGAGTGATGTTTGTGTGTGCTGACTATGAGAGTATTGTGTAATAGATACTGTAGTGTAAGGACTGAGTGATGTTTGTGTGTGCTGACTATGAGAGTATTGTGTAATAGATACTGTAGTGTAAGGACTGAGTGATGTTTGTGTGTGCTGACTATGAGAGTATTGTGTAATAGATACTGTAGTGTAAGGACTGAGTGATTTGTGTGTGCTGACTATGAGAGTATTGTGTAATAGATACTGTAGTGTAAGGACTGAGTGATGTTTGTGTGTGCTGACTATGAGAGTATTGTGTAATAGATACTGTAGTGTAAGGACGGAGTGATGTTTGTGTGTGCTGACTATGAGAGTATTGTGTAATAGATACTGTAGTGTAAGGACTGAGTGATGTTTGTGTGTGCTGACTATGAGAGTATTGTCTAATAGATACTGTAGTGTAAGGACTGAGTGATGTTTGTGTGTGCTGACTATGAGAGTATTGTGTAATAGATACTGTAGTGTAAGGACTGAGTGATGTTTGTGTGTGCTGACTATGAGAGTATTGTGTAATAGATACTGTAGTGTAAGGACTGAGTGATGTTGTGTGTGCTGACTATGAGAGTATTGTGTAATAGATACAGTGTAAGGACTGAGTGATGTTTGTGTGTGCTGACTATCAGAGTATTGTGTAATAGATACTGTAGTGTAAGGACTGAGTGATGTTTGTGTGTGCTGACTATGAGAGTATTGTGTAATAGATACTGTAGTGTAAGGACTGAGTGATGTTTGTGTGTGCTGACTATCAGAGTATTGTGTAATAGATACTGTAGTGTAAGGACTGAGTGATGTTTGTGTGTGCTGACTATGAGAGTATTGTCTAATAGATACTGTAGTGTAAGGACTGAGTGATGTTTGTGTGTGCTGACTATGAGAGTATTGTGTAATAGATACTGTAGTGTAAGGACTGAGTGATGTTTGTGTGTGCTGACTATGAGAGTATTGTGTAATAGATACTGTAGTGTAAGGACTGAGTGATGTTTGTGTGTGCTGACTATCAGAGTATTGTGTAATAGATACTGTAGTGTAAGGACTGAGTGATTGTGTGTGCTGACTATGAGAGTATTGTCTAATAGATACTGTAGTGTAAGGACTGAGTGATGTTTGTGTGTGCTGACTATCAGAGTATTGTGTAATAGATACTGTAGTGTAAGGACTGAGTTTGTGTGTGCTGACTATGAGAGTATTGTCTAATAGATACTGTAGTGTAAGGACTGAGTAAGGATGTTTGTGTGTGCTGACTATGAGAGTATTGTGTAATAGATACTGTAGTGTAAGGACTGAGTGATGTTTGTGTGTGCTGACTATGAGAGTATTGTCTAATAGATACTGTAGTGTAAGGACTGAGTGATGTTTGTGTGTGCTGACTATGAGAGTATTGTGTAATAGATACTGTAGTGTAAGGACTGAGTGATGTTTGTGTGTGCTGACTATGAGAGTATTGTGTAATAGATACTGTAGTGTAAGGACTGAGTGATGTTTGTGTGTGCTGACTATGAGAGTATTGTCTAATAGATACTGTAGTGTAAGGACTGAGTGATGTTTGTGTGTGCTGACTATGAGAGTATTGTGTAATAGATACTGTAGTGTAAGGACTGAGTGATGTTTGTGTGTGCTGACTATGAGAGTATTGTGTAATAGATACTGTAGTGTAAGGACTGAGTGATGTTTGTGTGTGCTGACTATGAGAGTATTGTGTAATAGATACTGTAGTGTAAGGACTGAGTGATTGTGTGTGCTGACTATGAGAGTATTGTGTAATAGATACAGTGTAAGGACTGAGTGATGTTTGTGTGTGCTGACTATCAGAGTATTGTGTAATAGATACTGTAGTGTAAGGACTGAGTGATGTTTGTGTGTGCTGACTATGAGAGTATTGTGTAATAGATACTGTAGTGTAAGGACTGAGTGATGTTTGTGTGTGCTGACTATGAGAGTATTGTCTAATAGATACTGTAGTGTAAGGACTGAGTGATGTTTGTGTGTGCTGACTATGAGAGTATTGTCTAATAGATACTGTAGTGTAAGGACTGAGTGATGTTATGGTAAACCCTCTAATAATTGAACATTCAATCACCCACAGTTCACTTTGTATTGTCATCAATCACTCTAATATATCTCATCATCTCCTTCGTGTAGGAGATACTACATGGATAAGGCTGAGTGAAATTAATATCTACCTTCACAAACACTAAAAAAAACCCAACCAAATCCCTATCTGTAAAAGCGAAAGAAAAAATCTGTCTGGCGATAAAAAGGTTAACTCGGTGCTAACAAATGATGCAGCTGTGCAGGTGAAGCTTTTAGGGCAAGGGCCATGTTTATTGAAACGTTCTCTGCGCATGCCATTTGGCAAGGTGCTAAGTTCAATGGACAAGTTGATGTGGTATCTTATTAAGGAGTGATTCTCCCACCAGACTCTTTCAAACATACATTGATATAGATCTATTTGTGTCGGTTGTTAATCAATTTCACGATGGAAACAACAGTCCCAGATGGGACAGAAATTCCATCTTGTAATTTATTTGTTTGTTTATTCGATTGTATGGAAGCAGACATCATTGTAATGTTGACCCGTTCACCTCCTTGTGGAAAAGAATCTCCCAAATGAACACCTGTGCTTGACATGACATGACATGTAGATTTCACACAAGCCTGCTAAAACATCTCAGATATATGCACGGTTAGGGAGCATCTCAAAAGTCAGAACATTTCATGGAACACTAGTGTGTCCATTTCTGAATGCTCCAAAATTAAGGAACATTCAGCTGTGATGTTCTTCCAGGCAATAAAGAATAATGTTAAGCAGTTTACATTGTGAACATTCCGATGCATCTGAACGTTCTGATTCCCCCTAACGTTGCTTGAGCTGCATAGTGCAGTAGACATGAAGGGTTGCACAGGTCAGAAGCCTCTGACAATTCTGACCCTTTGCAGTGTTTATTTCATACATTATTAATAAAATGAATATTAGTAAACAATTTAAGAATTTCACAACGAATTCAGAACGTTTTGACCGAATGTTCAAGACGAACATTCCCCTTTTATGAAACGTTCAACAAGAACCTGAAAATGGAACTTTCATGCATTCCTTTATGGTCAAAAAAATGCCTTTGGGATGTTCCAACTTTTGAGATGCTCCCTAAGAGTGATATAGGTAGTTAAAGTGTTATATAATTGATTTTATTCAGCCCAAGTTTCTGTTTTTGTATCATTTGGTCAACTTTTCGTTGTAATAAATTGAATCACCTCAATATTTTCTGGTGAGAAATTGTACCTTCTGTGGTTGTATGATTAGATTGTTTACCATAATTTGAATGTTCAGGTGTGATTTAGCAATATTAGTGTAAAAGTTCATATGTTTAATGTACAAATTAATGTAGTTTTCAGTCAGGAAAAATAATTCTCTTTTGAGCACATATTACATGAAGGCCATTGTTTCCAGAGAACCCCAACTAATTTGAATATGGGGAGATCAATCTTGTCATTTTTCCTGGTATGAAAATCTGTGATGTAATGTTCTTAATTTGACAAATTTGTGAAAAACAAATATTTCTAAAATATGTAACATATTTGGAGAATATAAATTTCTTATTTTAAGAAAAAATGTTCTCTATACATGTAATTACATTTGTACAAGTAATATTCCATGTGAAAAAATTATTTTTCCTGCCAATCAATGTTTATTCAGTTCATAATTTTCTTTCTGTAGTAACTGTTTTGTTTCTATGTTGTTCAGTCGTTGATTGTTATGTTGCAGTGACTCCCTCTGTGTTTGAAAAGTGCAAACCTCATCAGAAATCCAAGAGCCCTTCTCCCCTTAACCCTTTTGATGAGGAGGAGGAGGAGGAACAAGATAACAAGAACCCTTTTCAGACTGAGAGCAAGTCACCACAAAACCCCTTTGAGGACCCCGATAAATCTAATCCTTTTGAGGAAAGTGATGATTACACTGGTAGAAACCCCTTCGAAGAGGCCTCTACTGAGACTTTAACTAATAAGAGTCCGGAACGTGAGAAATCCCAGACTTTGCCAGCATCTAGTCCTAGGCATTTGTTTGTTAAGAAAGAACAAAAACCATCTGGTATATTAAAGGATAAGAAAAGCTCCACGTTAAAACCATCTTCCTCAACCCCTTCTAACAGTAGAGAATCCTCCCCCCAAAAGCCTACTTACAAAGGTAGCCCTCCTCCTACTGCAGCACCCCGGAAGACCACACCGAGAGCTGTCACCCCTTCAAGTCGGGACAACGGATCGACCAATGAGAAACCTAATCCTTCACCGAGACAGTCCAAGAACAGGTATGTGTTCTGCAGAAAAGCTTTAGGCCCCATAAAAAAAATGCCTCGTTTCCCATCACTGCACGCCCCGATTTTACCGCCCGCCCCGGTTCATTTTTTATTTTCTCTCACCTACCTTGTTGGTGTTTCTTTTGGTATGAAAATGAGGCTGAACTGTCTCCGGTTTGCACCAGCGACTGTGCTACGAATGCTTGTTGTGGCATAGGAGCTGGGGTGATGTCAAGATTTTATAAGCAACAGTCTCACCTTGTGTGATTACCGGGGCCTTGCCAGCAACTTGATGTTTCTTCTGTGCACCATTGGATGTCATGGTTATTAGATACTGTCCTGGATCGAGACTTCTTACTTGACTGTTTTGTGTGTGGAGATACTAAAGATGTTTATGTAGTCGTCCTTTCCAAGAATGATAATAATTCTGTTACTTTTTGATCTGTATAATTGGACCTCATTGAAGGTCTTTCAAGGACAAGTATCTTTGCTGTAATCAAGGCGACATGTCCGTGATATTGTCGCGCTGTTTACAATTGTATGATTGTAATCTCATTTTCATTCTGTTTTTGTATAATTTCTAGTCGTATAGTAGTAATACAAGAACACAACATCTGCAGCATTGTCACGGTATAAATGTATAGTTGATATTTATTTTCCGTTGAAGAACTTACATTGTTCTATTCCTCAGTGATATAGTTTTATGCCTAGTGGACTTGGTGTTATGACTGCCCAAGGTCATATTCATGATTGTTAATTCATGTTCTCCATTTCGCGAGAATAGCTCAGCTTATTGTTTCCTGCTGGGATAAATCACCCAAAGTTTTGTCTTTCAAATCACAATGAATCCAGATTTTATCAATATACCATCTTTTGAGTTCTGTATATATCTGCATAGGAATGGAGAGTTTGCGACTATGAATCGGAATGAGATGACCTCACATATAGCACCTTGCAGAAGGTATTCAATCTCCAACAAGACCGTGTGCAAAATGAAACTTTAAAATGAAATGTATATATACCATTTTAGGACCAAATTAGACTATCACTATCTTAATATCAGTGGATTCTTGAATGAACTGAACCATTCCTATGCCCTTTTTAAAAAATAAAAAAGAACCGCCCGTCCGACTTTTTGAAAAGTCAGTGATGGGAAACAAGGCATTTTTTTTATGGGGCCTTAGGTGTTTATAATATATATTAGATGTTCATACCACTGTTGGAGATGAATATCTCGGATTACTGAAAATGTTTTGTGCTGTAATTTTACAAAGTGTTACGTATTGTTATAGCGGTGTGGGTGGGTGGCGGTTGTATTTTCGGCTGTCCCTGAATCCATGACTGCCTTAGATTGTTTTGACATATATGTCCACAGTACTTGTAGCTATTTATCCACACAAACAGTGTGTATTGGCAATAAAACTTCCTAACAATCTCGTTAAAAGATAAAGGAATATAATCCACTATTAATAGAACATGCAGTCATGGGGAGACGGGGGTAGATTTCATGTAGATTCCCCAGGTCCATAGTTTAATAGTTGTCTTTAATGTAAGCTTCTATTGGTCAAACATGTTGTTCCCCAATGCGTGAAGGGCTCAAAGGAGTGTAGAGTATCGGGGTCTGTCCATCTGTCCATCGACCCGACTTCATTTCTGAACAATAAGTTTTCAAAAACAGATTCTTTTCAAAGTTTGGTAAACGGGTACTTTGCCTCAAGATCTCACTTGTGATGTTTTTCTTGTCGATCTGTCTATATGGTGGTGCCATCTGGGGGCCAAGTTGAAATTTCATTTCTGGACAATAACTTCTGAAAATGTAAACAGGTTCTTTCCAAAATTGGTATTTGGGTACCTTGCCACAGAATCTCGCTGGGGATTGCATTTCATCCCCGGGACTGAACGGTCAAATCACTTTTTACCCCTCCGCCAATTTTGGCCATGGGGTATTGTCGTCGTCTTGCACGTCCGTACGTCCGTACGTGAGCGAGATAGCCGGAGAACGGTTCCACTGAAGAATTGCAAATTTGGTATGCTTATTTACCTAGTCAAGGACCAGAAGCCTATTGAATTGGGACCTGATTGGGTGAAAACTTCGGCGGCCATCTTTAATTTTATGCGAAATGGATAATGATCCATATCTCGGAAACCATTCAACTGTTCAATACGAAAGTTGGTATACATCATCGATACATCAAGCAACTTTCAATGAATTACCAAACCGGCTTTTTTGATTAGCTGGAAATCCTGGAGGCCATCTTTAATTTATGCGAAATCGATAATGATACATATCTCTGTTACCATTCAGTTGTTTTATATGAAAGTTGGTATACATCATCGATACATCCAGATACTTTGAATCAGGACCTGATTGACCGAAAACCTTGGCGGCCATCTTTACTTTATTCAAAAACTTTAATGATATATATCTCTGATCCAATTTAAGTGTTCTATACCAAACTTGGTATACAGCATCGATGTATCAACTGACTTGCAATGAATAACCACATCAGTTCCTCTGAGTGGGGGGAAGGATGGGCAGCTTTAATTTATGCAAAATCATTAATGATCTCGTTCTCTGATACCGTTCAAGTGCTCGATGTAATATCTGGTATACATCATCGATGCATCAAGAGACTTGCGACAAATGACAGTTCTGGTTTCTCTGATTGAGCGGAAACCTTGGTGGCCATCTTTAATTTATGCAAAATCTTTAATGATGTATATTTCTGATACCGTTCAAATGCTCGATGTAAAATTTGGTATACATCATTGATGCATCAAGAAACTTATGTAATGAATACCTGTTTCTCTGATTGGACGGAAATCTTAGGGGCCATTTCTAATTGCAAAATTTTTGATAATCTGTATATTTGTGACTGCTTGGTGTTCCTGACATCTTGGTTCAAATTGAATACATTATGAATGTACCCAGAGCCGAGGGGTTTTTTGATGCGCAGCTTCGTATTTCATCTTCAGGGGAACCACTCGGGTTTTCATCATCATTGAAACGCCACTCATCTAGACTCATAGTTCTACCCAGAAACTGTATTATTTTCCTGTGTTTCATGATGCTTTGCTTGATTGATGCACCAAATTTCCTATCATAAATATACCTTGAGCAATAAAAGTAAGAAATGAAGCAATAAATTGTGTGGGGGGGGGGGGGGAGGAGGGGCGGAGGACAGAATTCATATATTTGTAGCTAATCGCTGTATTACATGTGCATGTACAGTATATTAGAGAGGAACATAGCAGTAGAATATATTGCTTTCCATGTTGATTACTTGTAGAACAAGTACACCAAACAAAGATGAGGCAGATGGTAAAATGGATAGGAAGGCCTTGGAGCCCCTTGACCTCAACAAGGTATTAGAATCATTGCAAAGAATAAGGTGTGGACACCACACTAAATCTGACCTTTGTGAGCTAGAGTTACAAAATGTATTTGTCATTTCTTTACTTCAAACCGTCCAGGATCATTGTGAGAAAAATGATTTGTTTTCCAGAGATATTACATGTAGGTTATTAATTGAAAATTTTGGAAATAAAGTTTGCAGGGGACGAAATGTTCATGAAATACCTGCAGGACATTTGTCAAGAATTGTCCGGTACATAATGAAATACATGTAAACTGACTGAAAACCTGCAGGACAGTGCCAATTTTCTGCCGGACATGTCCTGCAAATTAATAGCAATTTCGACCCCTGGTTTGTGAGGTTAACAAATTCAGGTATTAGACTGAAATCGTCCAATAGACGACTTCCCTTGTAATTTACTGCTGCTATTGCTAATTTGCAGCCTTATACAAAAAGTTAATATTAATAAAATTTTAATTATTTCCAAATATATTACCTTCCCAGAGTAATATTTTTAAGTGTGCCCTTGTTTCACCGGCTGATGCACTTCATCATCATTCAGAGCCTGTGCTGTATACATTGGTTTTGTTTTCTCCTACAGAGTGAACCATCATCCCCTTCCAAACAAAGCAATTCAGTACAGGACATACTGGATTGGTGCAAAGAGGTCACCAAAGGTTACCGTGGCATCAAGGTCACCAACCTGACCACATCTTGGAGAAATGGATTGGCATTTTGTGCAATAGTTCACCATTTTAGACCTGATCTTCTGTAAGTTCATATTGTAACTTATTTTCTTCTCCATGTGATACTTTAATGTTAATAGTAAGAGGTACAATAGGCTCTCTTGTAATGAACCAAAGGAATTTCACATTATGAATGCCATAATGTTATGCCATATAGTTGGACATGATCAAGCAACCATCTCGAGGTGTTTCTGGTTTTCATATGACCTCAGCTTCCCAGGTAGCTAGTAAGATTTGACTAACCCGGGCAAATGATATTAAGTTGTAATCAATTCGCAAGCTTAAACTGATAGTCACTATATTAGCTGAAATATTTTTGAATGTGACCTTGAATTTCAACTCTGTTAACTCTGGCATCCCAACTTTATTTATTTCAGAGATTTTTCCGGTCTATCACCACATGATATCAAAGGCAATTGTAAGCTAGTGAGTATTTCTGGGCCTGTAGAGGGAGAAGCAGAGATCGCATACAAATATATATTGACAAGGCAAATGAAAGTCCGAGCTGACCATGGATTTTAAAATTATTCTTTCATTTTATGAAAGCTGTTGACTTACAACTACATATGACTTTTGACTTCCTCTGCTAACACGAAACAAAACTGAAGCGACTTCATCAGCTACATAATCTACATCCTGCCTTGAAGTGACTGCACATCAAATTAGAAAAAAATCCACTAAAATTGGATGTATATACAAATGTATAATACTTGTATGATGTTTTCTTTCAGGCTTTTGATGCTGCGGCTAAATGTGGTATTCTTCGTTTAATAGAGCCGTCTGACATGGTTCTACTAGCCGTGCCAGACCGGCTTATTGTCATGACATACCTGTACCAGCTTCGAGCCTACTTCACGGGTCAGACTCTGGAAGTACAGCAGATAGGTATGAGTGCCAGTGAAAGTACGTACACTGTCGGTGAACAGGATACTGAGGACGATGCTAGAATCTCAGAGGAAATGTATGGTAAAGACCTTGTATCCAAGGAGTCGAGTAGGACATCTTCAAGTAGGGAGAACTCTCCAGCTAAGTCAACCAGGGGAGGTAACTCTCCAGCTAAAGAGAATTCCAGTAGAGCTAATTCTGAAGAGAAACTCCTGCACTCTCCCAGCAGAGGATCTCCAGAGAAAACGAAGAGCAAATCTCGGTCTTCTAGTAAGGAGAAATCCACACCTACCCCGCCAAGGAGTCCGACGAAGGAAGTGAAGGATACTAAAACTGGAGAAAAGGATTCTAGTCAAAATAACTCCAGTCTGATGACAAGAAAACAGTTATTGAATCCATTTGACTCAGACGATGAGGAAGGGTCTAGTATTCCCCAGCCAGAGACTTCCCCAAGAAAATCAGCGTCCCCACAAACCAAGAATGAAGATCAAACAAAGCAGAATTCTCCAGCCAGAGACCTGCTCAATCTGGCCAGGTCAACTCAAAGGTAAGCCAAACTTGGTTTGTTACATTAAACGTTCTACCAAATCGTCTCCACACCCTGACCCTGTTCTTTTTTATGCTAAATTTATTTGACATTTAATAGCGGTTTACGGTTTTTTACCCCTTGGGCAGATTCTGCCCGAACGGTATTGTCGTTGCCTCCGTCGTCTGTCCGTCTGTCCATCGTGCCGTCGTGCCGTCCGTCCGTCCGTCTGTCCGTCTGTCCATCATATCATTGTAAACACATTATCTCAAAAAGTCCTTCACTTACAACAATGAAACTTCATACAGTTGTTTAATGCAGCTAGTACCAGAAGCCTATTCAAAGTCGGTGTAATCGGATGTGTTTTTCAGGAGTTATGCCCCTTTATACATGTCTGGCTGTTTTTATCCTTGTAAACACATTATCTCAAAAAGTCCTTCACTCACAACAATGAAACTTCATACAGTTGTTTAATGCAGCTAGTACCAGAAGCCTATTCAAAGTCGGTGTAATCGGATGTGTTTTCAGGAGTTATGCCCCTTTATACATGTCTGTTGGTCCATATCCTTGTAAACACATTATCTCAAAAAGTCCTTCACTCACAACAATGAAACTTCATACAGTTGTTTAATACAACCAGTACCAGAAGCCTATTGAAAGTCGGTGCCATTGGATGTGTTTTTCAGGAGTTATGCCCCTTTATACATGTCTGTCTGTTTTTATCCTTGTAAACACATTATCTCAAAAAGTCCTTCACTCACAACAATGAAACTTCATAAAGTTGTTTAATACAGCCAGTACCAGAAGCCTATTGAAAGTCACATTATCTCAAAAAATCCTTCACTCACAACAATGAAACTTCATACAGTTGTTTAATACACCAGTACCAGAAGCCTATTGAAAGTCGGTGCCATTGGATGTGTTTTTCAGGAGTTATGCCCCTTTATACATGTCTGTTGGTCCATATCCTTGTAAACACATTATCTCAAAAAGTCCTTCACTCACAACAATGAAACTTCATACAGTTGTTTAATACAACCAGTACCAGAAGCCTATTGAAAGTCGGTGCCATTGGATTGGTTTTCAGGAGTTATGCCCCTTTATACATGTCTGTCTGTTTTTATCCTTGTAAACACATTATCTCAAAAAGTCCTTCACTCACAACAATGAAACTTCATAAAGTTGTTTAATACAGCCAGTACCAGAAGCCTATTGAAAGTCACATTATCTCAAAAAATCCTTCACTCACAACAATGAAACTTCATACAGTTGTTTAATGCAGCTAGTACCAGAAGCCTATTCAAAGTCGGTGTAATCGGATGTGTTTTTCAGGAGTTATGCCCCTTTATACATGTCTGGCTGTTTTTATCCTTGTAAACACATTATCTCAAAAAGTCCTTCACTCACAACAATGAAACTTCATACAGTTGTTTAATGCAGCTAGTACCAGAAGCCTATTCAAAGTCGGTGTAATCGGATGTGTTTTTCAGGAGTTATGCCCCTTTATACATGTCTGTTGGTCCATATCCTTGTAAACACATTATCTCAAAAAGTCCTTCACTCACAACAATGAAACTTCATACAGTTGTTTAATACAACCAGTACCAGAAGCCTATTGAAAGTCGGTGCCATTGGATGTGTTTTTCAGGAGTTATGCCCCTTTATACATGTCTGTCTGTTTTTATCCTTGTAAACACATTATCTCAAAAAGTCCTTCACTCACAACAATGAAACTTCATAAAGTTGTTTAATACAGCCAGTACCAGAAGCCTATTGAAAGTCACATTATCTCAAAAAATCCTTCACTCACAACAATGAAACTTCATACAGTTGTTTAATACAACCAGTACCAGAAGCCTATTGAAAGTCGGTGCCATTGGATGTGTTTTTCAGGAGTTATGCCCCTTTATACATGTCTGTCTGTTTTTATCCTTGTAAACACATTATCTCAAAAAGTCCTTCACTCACAACAATGAAACTTCATAAAGTTGTTTAATACAGCCAGTACCAGAAGCCTATTGAAAGTCGGTGTAATCGGATGTGTTTTTCAGGAGTTCTGCCCCTTTATACATGTCTGTTGGTCCATATCCTTGTAAACACATTATCTCAAAAAGTCCTTCACTCACAACAATGAAACTTCATACAGTTGTTTAATACAGCCAGTACCAGGAGCCTATTGAAAGTCGGTGCCATGGGATGTGTTTTTCAGGAGTTCACACAAACCTGTGTGGATTGCTGTGAATAGACAGTAATTGTTCGACTACATCTACTATAGGTAATCACTGCTCTATTGCTATATTGTTTTGTCTGTCTATGATCTATATCATACAGGTAAAATTATGCCCACCCCAAATATGTGAGTTGTTGGGGTCAGAAACATTATTTCCACAATTGCTCTGGGCCCGGCCCGAGGGTCCCGATGGCGACAGCCACGTGTTCTGAATGGTCGAAGTTTAAAAAAACAAACTTGAACTCCTCAAATACCATGCCTGTGTGGAACTGGCAAAGGTCCTGACCTGCTGACCCATGACGTCTGAGTCTGATTATGATCGTTCGTAGCGAGCAGTCGTAGTGAATATTCTAGGTGACATTTTTATTGTAACACCATTAACATCACAAAGCTAAAACGTAATGCCTTTGTTCATGTCATAATGATGTCATCATACCGAATTGTTGTGCAACGCACGTCACAATAGGATGTCTGACTCAACCGACTAGGTGATATTATATGCCATGATCGTCATCGGACTCTGACGTCACGAGTCAGAGGTTACGGCTTCAATACGTTTTTTGCCACATCTGTTTTATTGTATTAAAAAATCAAATTTAATGTCATTTTTCGTAGAAAAAAAAATATCAGCTGGTCATTACACAGCTTCTGCAGCGGATATTTGATAGAACCTTTGTTATCTCATTAGGGTAAATACTCTGATCACAGGAAGTACATTTCCTCACTCAATAATATTGGGGTGATCAAATTTATCAGAATGGATATTTTCACAAGAAGTGATCAAATTAATTTGTCAAATTTCGAGACAAAATCAGGGAGTGATTGGATATAAATCATATGAATATATCGTGTGAATTTTTAGAGCATTCGTTGTAGAACAGATCAGTTAGTACATCATGTATGTTCATTTGCTGGAGATTCTGAGGAATCTATCCTAGGAAGTAAATAAATCTGAATATTCCCTTTGCCATGGAATATTTTCCAAACAGAATTTTCGGAGTGCTAGTTCTGTCAGTTGATTGATTAACTGGTCCAAAATCGACAATCAGGAAGTGACAGTCACATAATCTGATAGGATGATTTGTATTGTGTAAGTTCCCAATCCAAAAGTTTCAACAGGGATCGTCCACTACCTTGAAAATGACAATTTAGAGTTCAAGGTCTTGAAAAGCTTTGAAATGTAGAAAATTGTGTTAAAAGATCTTGAAAAGACCTTGAAAAGGTGAATTCGTGTTCAATGTTGTCAATTCAGTTTGGTAAGTTGCAGCTCAATGTGGTGCTGTCCTTCACCGTCGGATGGCAAAACTAACCACATCAGTCATGTCAGTGCGATATATTCTTTATACATCCAAAAAGAATTTCCATCTCTATTCGAAAGATTCAATGATATAATTGTTGACCGGACATTCATATTCATGTTTAACATGTTTAAGTGAATAAAACTCAGAAAATTGGTCTGTATAACTTCATTGACACTGGAAGTAATATGCCTTGAAAACTCGAACTGTTACCTTGAAAACACCTTGAAAATTGAAGCTTCCAAGCATACAAACCCTGTTTTAACCAAAATGTGGAGTTTCTGTAAATATCTGTTCAATTGTTTTATTTTCACTAACAGCACATGTAGACTACAAGAAAAGTACAGGTGAAAAATTGTGATGACCTTGTTTAACTGAATTTACAATATGAAATACATTTTCAGAAATACCAGTGCAGAAAAACAACATAGTAGAGCTGAAACAAATAATGTACGAGAACAGATTCCTCTGAGAAAGGTATGATATACATATCCTGCCCAGGTTTTGAAACCAGTCAACATATGCTATTCAAAATGTCTACACACATTCACAAGTTATCTGGAGCGGCATGGTATCGTAGCAGTCATCACATCTTCACCATAGCAGTACCATGGTGGTACTGGAGCGAACCATTGATGGTTGTGTGTGAAGATGTAGTCACCACTATGGTACCATACCACTCTGGACACAATGTTTTCACCAGCACGGAACTTAGGTGTGTACTTACATCTGTATATTCACCTGTGCATGACCTGATTAGATCAAGGAACTGTTTACATTGGGTTTCTGCATTTTTAGATCCTTTATTCTCGTCTGGAATTTTCAAATTACTCATACTAAATAAAAAGATAGTGCACATGTGGTTAAGGGAATCGAGGTCATATTTGTTATAACATACACCATCATGAAAAAGACATTTAAAGTTAATTCCATTCCACAGAAAGCCTAGCACTCATAAAGATAGCTGCTTGTCAGCCTTATCATAGTAAATACCTCTCCCTACCATTCTTTTCAATATCTATGCATGTTGATGGTACATGTGTGTCAAGATGGTATAAAAGCTGAAAACACTGGAACATGTGGAAAGGAGTGATTTTGACTTCCCAGAGCAAAAAATTTAGCAGTTCATGTGTTACATTTTCTGCTGAATAGGCCTTTTACATGTGTACAATAGTGATTTGTTCTCATTGTCATGATTGTTTAACTAACTCTCATTCTTGATGTTACATTGTATGGAACTGGATTTAGCTTGCAGTTGCAGTATTCATAATTTGATACCACGTCAAAATTATCTGTGTGCTCTGTAAAATGGTGAAGTGCAGCTCATCCAATTTCTCCAGGTTAAACAGCTTTAGACGGATTCTCAGTCTGAATGGTTTCCACCAGATTGTGCTTTAAGGCACCGTTGTCACTCCGTTATTTTTTTAAATTTCCTGTGACAGAGAGAGATAAGCCTGTTATGGTAAACCCAATGAGGGCTCTTCATTGCAGAGACAAAGCGTCTTTGGCGAAAAACTATCCTCTATCTAATCGGTTTGACCTGGAGCTACTTTTTTGAAGAGCATGTAGGAGATTTTAATTACACATGAATGTGACTAAGTGTGGGTACTATCATGTAACATATACATTGTATGAACAATTTTAATTGATTGGAATAACTGATATATTATTTGCTATTCTCCAGCCTGATCAAGGAGCTGGTGGGGATTCTGTGGAGTCTGGCTCCAAAACTAGACCCACAAGTATGGTAAGTTTATTGTATTATCTACCCCACATTGGCTATCAGACACAGCCCATTATGTGCCTATCACTGACAGGTGTACATTCATAAACAAACCACTCACATGAACATGTCTATTATTGGAACTCCACTGTTTTATTCTAATGAGCATTTTAGTCTAATGATCGCTATATAGCTGAAATATTGCTGAACACGACATTAAACCGTAATTCTCTCTCTCTCTCCTTTAGTCTAATGATCCTGCTACACTAAGAGAGAAGGCTGTTCATCACAGAGACACTCCACCAGTGTAATACCTATGGACCATCATAGCTCTGACAGTCAATAAAACATTCGCACATTTAGGTTATAGGTTCAAATCCCGCTGATGACTCCTTATTCTTCCTTTGTCAAAAATCATTCATAAGGAACATTTAAAAGATATAAAGAAACATTATAGTGAAATGGAAAGCATATTTTACCCTTTAAATTTTCCTAAGCATATTATTTGGGATATCATTTATATGATTTGTTATTCTCCAGCCTGAACAAGCAGGTGCTGGTGATTCTGTGGAGTCTGGCTCCAAAGCTAGACCAACAAGTATGGTAAGTTGTAGAATGATTGTGTATTGCTGTGTACATGTCTGTATGTGACTAAGTTCAATTGATGTGCAATGTTTCTGTTCTCTGGTTTTTGGGGTAACCCCTTGTAAGATATCTTATCCATGCCTTGCTTCACTAAATAAATGGACACTGTATAATGGATCCTTACATAATCTCCTGTGCACCATGGGGTATACTTTTTGAAACACTTTATTGGTCAATTTAGAACTAGTCCAAGTCCATCCATAGAATACACATGCCAGCAAGCAACCAGTCAATCATACCTGTTGCTACTGTCACATCTGTTTGATTATGAAGAACGTACAGCCCATCAAAATCATGACTGCACCCGTCAACTATCCTCGTTGGCATTTGGTTGTCACCTTCTACTGCCAGATGCACCTCTAATTGATTTGAGCTGAAAAACTCAGGATGTAGCTTGTGTGCGCATGGCCCTCAGCCATTAAACATCCTCCATTACCAGAAGGAAGTGGGCTCACAATATCACAGCTAAACAGCTAGAAAGCATGCTCAGACAGCTTGACATGAGAGGTGACTAACTGGGGTGCCCATGGGGTGGCCGGGTGTAAATAGGAATACAACCCCACCAGTGGGGTCCCTGGTGTGAAAGTAAATTCTACCCAGACGTGGTCTGACTGATATATTGTTGAAAGTGACATTGAAATATTTTGACTCACACACTCACTTGTAAAGTGTGCACTTTTCAGATCATGCATAAATGTACAAATATAGACCGTCTGTGTCGGTCATAATTCACAGAAGACTAAATGTGCCTGTGCGCAAAAGTTTTTGTGGGGAATCGGATTGAGTGTGTTACACTAACACTACACAGTTACAACTCAAAGGGAACCCTAATCATGGTGATAGACTGTGAACCCGCTTTGGCCATAGGTTGCACACGATTGACTGGTTTTTACCCCTCGGCCATTTTGGCCTCGGGGTATTGTCGTTGCCATGTACGTCCGTCTGTCCGTCCGTCCGTTAACGCATTTTAGGCAAAACCGCTTGAGATACAACCACCAAATTTTCAACACTTATTTATCTAGTGCTAAGTCAGACGCCTATTGAAAGTGGCTTCCCTCGGCCCATATTTTACAGAGTTCTGTCCCTTTACAGATTTATTAATTTCTATTTCTGTCCTATATGCCTGAATGTAACCAACTATATCTGCAGAACTGTGTTCGGTATAGTTACTATATTTTGGAAACTTATTTATATTGTTGTATTCTACAAGCCAACAAAGGATTACTCGCCTCGGCTTATGGAGTTATGCCCCTTTCGGATGTAATAATCTCCGATTTTGTTATCTGTAGTTGAATATACAAGTTATATCTGCAGATCCGTGTTCGGTACAGCTTATTTGTCTCCGTTCTTATTTTACAGTAGTGCTAAGTCAGACGCCTATCGAAAGTGGCTCCCCTCGGCCCATACTTTACAGAGTTATGCCCCTTTACTGATTTATTAATTTCTATTTCTGTCCTATATGCCTGAATGTAACCAACTATATCTGCAGAACTGTGTTCGGTATAGCTACTATATTTTGGAAACTTATTTATATTGTTGTATTCTACAAGCCAACAAAGGATAACTCGCCTCGGCTTATGGAGTTATGCCCCTTTCGGATGTAATAATCTCCAATTTTGTTATTTGTAGCTGAATGTACAAGTTCAATCTGCAGATCCATGTTCGGTACAGCTTATTCGTCTCGGTTCTTATTTTACAGAGTGCTAAGTCAGACGCCTATCGAAAGTGGCTCCCCTCGACCCATATTTTACAGATTTATGCCCCTTTACAGATATATAATTTTCTATTTCTGTCCTATATGCCTGAATGTACTACCCGTATATCTTGATCATCCCACATAGAACTATCTCTTCCCCAATTCACACTACACATGGGTCACAATCACTTGGGGAAAGCCGAGGGGTTTTGATTAGATCAATCTCATGTACCAATTTAAGGAAACCTTGGCATATTTGTGGATCAAATACTAAGTTAGTTTGGAAAGCTGATAGTATTTTATGATGCACAACTTGTTTTTAGTTGTCAAAATAAAACCTTGCCTTCCTGTGTTTGAAGGATGTTATCATATTTGCATGATCTTATGTCTACAATGGTGTACATGTACCTATGATTTGTATTGAAATCAGAAATAAGCATTTTCACAAAAACATTATCATTATGTAATAATTTGTTTTAGAATTAAGCATGACTTGGTTTGCCATGTCTTGGTGTCTTATCGAGTTTGAATTCACAGCTACAGTTGTACTAAGGAGCCATTGAAGAATGTTGCAGCGGGACATGGAAGAACTTACATACAATTTGAATGGTTTCAAAAAATGCCTCACAATGGAGTGAGGGATTAGTCAAATCTGTCGTGCAATTTTGAAATGGCTTCTTACATCTGGCTTCCATTGAGTGAAAACCATTATTTTATGTGCATTTAACCAGATTTCCCATTCATGTATGTTGTGTTTAACCATTTTGTTTCCCGTTTGATTTGATTTGATTCACATTCATACATGTACTTTCACTTAGTCTGGGCCTAAATCACGTCGTGAAGAACTGAGGGAGAGAGCGAAATTGCTTTTGGAACAGGCACGTCAAGAAGCCGCACGTAGTAGGGCAGATAAGACTGCACAACAGCAAACTGCCATGACCAAACATGGGGATGAGGTAGGCTCTAACAAGGCCTCTGCTTCACTGTTATGCTCTCTATACCATGAATCTTGGTTACTGGTGATGTAGTTGGGGTGGGGAGTGTGGTGGTGGGATGTCAGGAAAATGGACATCAACCTCTTCAAAGTTGGGCTGTGTCATATACATGTAACCCTTTTGTCATGGTGTGGTATTGGGCACACATTGGGCGGGATCAGGGAACTTTTGTAGGAAAGCTAACAGATGTTTAATACTGACGTGGATATGTTCATGTAGAGTTTGAGTGTGCAATATTGTGGCTAACAAGTCCCAATCTGTGTTTGGGTGTGTGAAGTTGAGGGGGGGGGGGGGGGGGCTGGAGTATCCGTTCTTGTTTGAATTGATAATGATGTGTTTGATGGGCATTGCTGGTATTGGGTGATTGTATTGCTCTAAAATGATTTTGTTAAGTTAATGAGTGCAAACTACATTTTAAAGGCTGCTTGTGGTAATGCTGGCTGAAAAGCTTTTAAGTATTTTCAATCAATCTCACTACACTCGGAATAATGATCATGAATGTTAATTTGACAAACAGACTATAGAAACCCCAGGCAAATCCATTATACACAATATGCTTCTGGGTTCAACATCGATATCAGTCAGTCACAGAACTAAGTTTTCATTTCTGCACTTGATAAACATGAGACATCTACAATTTATACAACCTGACTGGTGTTCATAGCACCATGTACATGGACACCGTGTTACCCTATTTCTTCTAAATATTAAGACAGCAAAACTCTACTTCAGGCATGTGTGGAGAGAAATTCTGCTCTAACGAAAATAGCTGGGCATAGTCTAAGTAGACTGGAAACAATAATGAAAGTAATATCTATGGCACTGACATGTGTACTAACCATTAAGATGTACACTGTATAGCTAAGAACTGATGCTTTCACTACACATTCTGTTGTTTGTATTATTGTGGACCGTTGTGATTTGCACGATGTTTCATAATACATGTCATTCGATGCCGGATACATGTAGGCTAACTGATTCTCGATCTAAGTTGGTGAGATTGCACAATGTCTTCTATAGCCTGGATATCAGACATGTCAGATTATATTATCAGTGATCATTATTCTGAGGTTAATCTGCTTCAGATTTATTAAGGGTATGATAATGAACTACAGAGATGAAGGATCCACTCATTCATAGTATGGTAGTTCCCCTAATAAATCGATCAACGGAAGATGAAGACGATTGAAAAATGGCAATTCCCGAAAGTCGGTTTTCAGCGAGTCCCCCTTGTTAGCAGAGAATGAATCAGCAAGTGTCCTGTTTCCAACACTAGCAGTTTTGAAAACTGTATCCACGTATAATTGAGTTGTCTGAAATTCTATTCAAGTTGTCATGGGTTTGATTAAATATAATTCAGCTAATTGAAGTTTGTGAATACTTGAGCACATTTAGCTGAATTACCCCGTTATCCCTCGGACAACTCTGGCGAAACATCGTTTGATATAGGCAACAAAGACAACAGAGTATTCCCCCTTTACCAATTTGCCTTTACCAGGAATTCATCTATGAGAATGGCGGGCAGACTTCATATAAAACAGTTGAAAGTTTATATGAGTTGTCCGTGATAGGTCTTGCTACATATGGTCTTACTATGCATCCATCACTGTTATTTTCCACTGACCCACGTCAACAAGGGCACATTTTGTGTGAGTGTGATCATTTTTTTTTTTTTTTACAAACGGGATTTACTGAATTTTGGGGGTGATTGAATTATTACAGCTTCCAATTATATTTTTCTCCAAAAATCGTGGGTGATCGATTTCCAATAGGGTGATCGATTTATTAGGGGAATTACCGTACATGTTATTATCCTGGTCCAATACACAGAGCATGTCATCAAACATACTTACGTAACTTTGTTCCTTCATTCAAAAATAGTTGGTTGGCTTTTAACTGGATTTTGTTCTTAACATGTGGCATACAATGCTGGCTAGAAATGACATTCAATTTTTGCATGACTGATGTTTGTACTTAGTTGAAATAAGTTTTATCGCTTTTACCTTTTAAGTTAACCTTCTATGACATCAATCATATCATAAATCATTGAGAGCATTTGAAAGGTTATTTTAAGGAGGTCACATGTGTGATCTACTCATACAGTCTCTGTAATATTCTTGTCATGGTCCTGTTAATCTCTGTACACCGAGCATGTATCACATGTATGGGAAGAACCTCCATAATAATACTGAGATAACCATTACGAAAACCTGGGGTTTATTCTCTCATGTAGAGGCCCCGTGGGGCTTCCGGGAATTGACCTGGGATGTCATTGTACACATCGCAGGTCATGGTAAGAATAGGCTTCAGCTCCTCAGACAGCTTGTCGTAAGAGGCGACTGAGGCACCCGTGGGGTTCCCGGGTATAAAAAGGAATAGGACCCCACCCATGTGGTTCCCAGGTGTGAAAAGGAATAGGACTCAACGTCGTGATATGAGTGAAATATAGTTAAATCATAAATCATATTCACTCACTCACTCACTTTATACTGAGCATGTATCACATGTATGGGAAGAACCTCCATAATAATACTGAGATAACCATTATGAAAACCTGGGGTTTATTGTCTTCTGTAGAGATGAAAACCAGTTCTGAAAAGAAACTACAATTACTTGTTTTTAGAAACGTTACACCCATCTCCGATCTGAAAAGATTCAATGTGATAAACTTGATGCATGCTTCATATCAGCTGTCTAAATCTCTGTTTGCCAATTTCTTTAAACTGTCGTAAACTCATGAACATCACAATTACAATTGCGGTTTCAGCCATATTATCGCTCGGGAATACAGGAACCATTCTAGAAGCACAAGTCTGGTGTTATGCTCTCGTGTTGTCAGAATGTTTGTGACTGTTGCTCCGGATCTGCCGCTGTTTTGAAGGAGTGTGTTTGTACCTTGTAGACTGACAATGAGAGACAGAAGATGTTGAGGGACAGGGCTCGTAAGCTTATAGCTGAGACACGGGCTGGCATGGGTAAACCAGATGGGCAGGAGCCCAGCAGTCCACAGAGGACCTCCGTACCAGGTACCTCTCATGTCTTTGACTATTTTTTTTTCTTCCAGTAGTCTGTCCGTTCATGATAAATGTATTCATTTTCTGAGAAAATCATTGAGGTATTTTCACTAAAAATTCTATCCTTATATTAAAATTAAAATTTCATTTTTATGAACAATTAATAAAAGATCAAATTTCTCCTATAACGTATAGTTTTGGTTTCCTTGGGCTCTTATTCCGTCATATGTTTGGTGCATATTGTTAGTCTATTTATATTGTGAGTCATACATCATACTGGTATGCTTACATCATGTTCATACACTGAGGCTGGAATATTTCTTATTGCAGGTTCACCAGAAGATACGTCTCCAGGGTTCAAAGTTAAGAAACTAACACTTGTTCGACCCAATTTGAATGCTGCAACTTTCAACAGATCCAGCTCTAGAGAAAGTGAGGACATCAGTGAAAATACTAGTCAGGTATGTGACATCTTCTAGGCTCCAGGATTTGACATATATATACATTTTGTTCACATTTAGTCAAGTATGTGACCTAAACATATTTAGTCCATATGTGGCCTATACATAGTCAGGTATGTGATCTATTCATATTTATTCAGCTATGTGACCTATAAATATTTAGTCGGGTATGTGGTCTATACACATTTGGTCACTCTCATTTGCACAATAAATGTGCTTCGTAAATCCCTCCGTCTCCGGTTTCTCGTTAACACCATATCTCACCAAACTTACATCACACATGCATATGGTTACAGAGCAGAAGCCTATTGACAGTGAGATTGACCCAGTTTTTCACCCGGTCAAATTGTATTATAACAAATTGCTTGTTCTGGTCGTATCTCAAGAATGATAAGGTCTAGGCTCTCTAAACTTAAACCAGACACACACCTGGTCATGAGCTTTTACTGAAATTGACTTTCTGTATTGTCATCATATATGTACGTCCGTCTATCTGATTTCTTCCTACTGCCGTATCTCAAGAATGACTATGGCTAGGAGCCTCAAATGTCGATCACATATGCATCATCAACTGTTTGCTTGCTGAAGCAAAGTCTATTGAAAATCAGTCATCAACTGCTTATTACCACCAAATTGCTTATTCCTTACACAAGACACTCACGGTTGAGAGGTTCTCAATGCTTTACGTGGTTCAGTACCTCAAGCCCATTTGAATTCAGATCTGCAAACCATCATGGCTTGTCTTTCCTTGATTGTGACATCATGTGAGACCAGAGATTAATGTTACCAGTATCGACGTCCAGTCCAGGCGGTCTGATGTGAAACTAGCATCAAACAAGTGCAGATAAGGCAATGAATATTTGATTTCTGAAATCGGCCACGCTTGAGATACCAACTTTGGAGCACCTTAATAAAGCTAGAAGACAAACTACTTCAAATTAAACCAAACAAAGTAGACAGGCTGATATTTACATTATTAACCACCCATGAAGAATATAAAAAAGAAAATTTTAAATCCTCTGCATTTCAGCTTGAAGGCATGATTGATTAAAGTGAAGGATGTACTTCTATTGCAGATACCTGACAGAGGAGAAAGTGATGTCAAACCTGTGATGAATGCTAGGACCACCAAACAACGGAAACGTCTGGGCTCACCAAAGTACAGCTTACAGTCCCTGGATTACTCCGATCCTTCAGCCAAAGGTATTTGGGATATACAGGTCCTATGGGATGCATCTGGTTTGGCATAATACAGGAGGAGTGTGAATTTTACCTTTTATAGCTTTTTGTGGGTCATTATTTCAATATATATTTATTCATGTCATCGCCAGGAATGGTGGTTTACAATGTGTAAAATGCATAACTGGTTTATTACAGGCCTGTGCTGTAATGTTTTCTATGGAAGCCTATTAGGGGTTACCTAAAATCTGCTATGGTAACCTGAAATAGGTCCCCTAATGGGAAAATTAGGGTAACCTATGTTCACCTTGGGTAACCTGTTTGATTGACGGCATCTAATTAATGTCTTCCTTTGAAAAAATTAAAATAAACACATTATTTTATCATAAAAATCATGTCTTTACTACTTTAGTTTTATTCCCAATCCCATGTATAAGAACTCTGTATAAAGATTTGTATTAAGAGGTGAACTGCGGTCAAATAGCCTACCGAGTTTACTGAATTACACCAGAATATAAATTTCCATCTGTTATTTATCTGTATTTAATCATTAAAAACAGCCGAAATGACGAGAGATTACACAGATAAATTCTTGAAAAATGAGAAACCTGCTTGAATTCTGTAGATTTATCATCCATTGATCATGATAGATTTAGATTAAAATGTCATGAATTACTCTTTTTTTATAGGAATGGATATTTTGAGTCATCCGGGAAGTACTCTTTTTTTAGTTTTTTTGGAATTATTAACTTTTCGTTGCATAACAACAACAACGTCAACAACAATACATCAATTGTCCACCAACAATCGGTCAATGCGTGGTTGACGAACATCTTCTGAAGTACTTTATTTCATAACATCATGGGTCTTTTGTGCCTTCAAAATCTCTTTAATTCTTTCGTCTTTAGTGATTCTAAAAATTACTCTCTGTTTCGTTCTTTTGGATTATGGTACTGTCAAAGTTTTGACCACATGCTCGAAGTATGTTGTTCGTTTGAGAGGTACGAGTTTGCTCATGCGGCAAATGCTATACAATCGCAGATTCTATTGGTCAATTCAGTTAAAAGCCGTCCTTCGATTGGATTACATAGTTATAGTTATGTCCCTTGCGGATGTTGGATATGTACTCGTCTTGTTACAACAACAACGTGCAGTTACGACACGGTATGTGTTATCTCTTTTATCAGGACACCGGAATTCACTTGAACTGGAGACCCGGTCATTTTTCTTAAACATATTAAAAATTTTAACCTTCATTACTACATTTTCGCGCCAGGTGAACGACATGCATTACTTTAGGTAACCTGTTTTAGGTCTCCTAAAAATTGGTTTGGGCGACCGACAGGCAAACGCGTTCGACTGTTTGCCATAACAGCACAGGCCTGGATTATTTATGAATATTTTGTAAAACTTATAAATATATCCATACACTATGTTGCAGACATATGCTGTGTGCTTTAGTATATGCTGTACAAGGTACTTGACAAGATCTGTAACACAATCTGGATTTTACAGCACTGCTTCACCTCACAATGCGGTGGTTTTAGCATGCATGGCCTATTAAACTGAGAAGATTATGTCTGCCTCAAGAAGTTAATGCAGGCGATCAAATTTCTGCAGTGGCTATCAGTGAAGGCATGAAACTTATTAACCATTGTTTGCAAGGTAATATACCCATGGAACCTGTTGTAAACCATCATACCTGATGATGACGTGAATAAATATGCGTCTTGCTGATATTTTCAGTCACCTTTCTCCTGTATTATAGATCCTATATTGTCTGCAGGATTACACCTGTCAAAATCATTAAGATCATCTGTGAAAATCAGATTCTATATTACCTGCAGGAATATATCTGTCTATTTATTAACATCAGTTGTGATATACCTATTCCTATATTATCTGCAGGATTATAGCTGTAAAATTAATAACATCATTTGTGATATGCAAATCTTACATGTATATTGTCTGCAAGATCATGCCTGTCTAATTATTAATAACAATGTGAAACACTGATCCTATATTGTCTGCATTAGTATATCTGTCTTTTTATTAACATCATTTGTGATGTACATATTCCTCTATTGTCTGCAAAATTATACCTGTCTAATTATTAACATCATTTGTGATATATAGATCCTACAATGTGTGCAAGATAATGCAGATTCTTTGTCAGACTAGAGGACAGCACACACAATGTATCGATGAATGTATATCTCAGACACTATTCAGATAAATTCTGTCGCAGGCAGTAGATGCATCATAGTTGTTTGTATATCGTGTCACCAGCAGGGTGCGGGGGAGGGGAGAGAGGTCGTTGGGTGAGAACGGTCCCCTCTGAGAGCTCAAAATTGTCATTAAAGGGCTCTGTTGAGGTAAGCATAGGAAATTACCCCCTCTGAAGAAATGTTGATGAAAACAATGATGTACATACTATGTCTCCTGTAGATTGTTCAGCCATAGCGAGTGTGACTATCCTTGGTGTGTCAGACTCTCTGCCTGTGTGTGTTGATATCAGAGTATAATGGTGTATTACATTTTCTCCCGTGTCAGTAGAGCCTGTACAGGATGTGGACATGGGTAGTGATGGAGAACAGGAATCCTCAGATCTAGATGATCTTCTCCCTGATGAAGATGTAAGTCTCAACATTTTGTCTTTCCTTGGGCACAGACGGGATTGAATATGGATATACATGTGTGAATATAGTAGAAATAATTACATCAACACTGTCTTTGTGTATGACAGAATAGTGTGAAGATTATAGGACAATCTCCATTTTTGGTTACAGTTACATAAATCTACCAATCCTTACAAAAAACAGAGTATATTGATATAGAAAGTCAAGAAGACTATTTGTTATTTTTCTTATACCACTTCTCCACATCAGCATGCAAAAACTACTTTTCTGTAAATGAATAACAAATGGTGGCACCGTTAAGACTAAGTTTAATGGTCATGAGCTTTCGCAGATAGTGGATATCTGTTTCATCAGGTGAAATCAGGGACTTCCATGTAATAGAATTTAAACTGAAGTGAATTATTTGCTTAATTAATTGATTGACACCTATTGTAAATGAATTACCTGGTCCATTGTTTTATTGACTCATTGACATGTTTTTGACAGTTCTGTGATACGAATCAGTATGTAAGGTCAGAAATGGATGCCTTAGAGCGCGAACAGAAACAAGTTGATGATACTGCTGCTCTGCTTGAGAAGAGTCTACGACTAGTAATGGATAAAGGTAAGATTGGATCTTAATCAGTCCACCTGACAGATGAACACCACTATTAGTTGTCTACTTACTATATACATGTAGTATGGCGAGGTCTTTAATAACTCGATCAATCAAAGACCGACATCAGAAACCAATTCTAAGAAAAATTCTGCCTGTATTTATTAGTTATCACTCTAAAAAAATTTCACAGTTGGGTTGCTTGACAAAATGTTGGAAAAGAAAATGTTCTTTCATCTAAGTTAACTATTTCTTATTCGAGTTAAAAGGTGGTCTAAAAAATGATTGATCTGAAGAGAAAATATTCCCAATATTAAGGTAGGAGTCTTTCGTGTAGGAGCCTTGAAACCAGGAGAAGAGTAGTCTGTCTGTAAATGTGGTAGAGCAATATAAACACCCGAACAACAGAATTTCATATAGGAAGTCCGACTCTGGTATAGCTTTCCCCAAATGTTTATTGAGGATTTTTTTTTTTCTCAAAATATATTAAATAAATAACATATGAATGTACATTGGCTGACACTAATGACATTACTACATCCAGCCAGAATCATCATGTTAACAGTGCGTATACACTTATTAGTCTGACTCGCCAGACAAGGAAAGTGTTCTGTTGAAGAGGGTAAATCAGAAGCATAGATGGGAGATAACTCATGGAAACTTTTCAAAGTTTCCATGCTGCAGCCAGTTCTCTCCCTTATCTCATTTCTATGGTTTGAAGCACTTGGTTTTCGAACAGTTACAATTTCAATTATTTAAAGTATATCGTCCGAAGCTTCAGTAATATTGAAGCACTTCGTTTTCGAACAGTTACAATTTCAATTATTTAAAGTATATCATCCGAAGCTTCAGTAATATTGATTTTTGCAAGTAATGAATAAATACCCAGATGAAGGACAGAAATGCTTGTTTGTACTGAAAGTCAAGATTGATAATTGGTGAAATATCAGCTGCTTTTATTTGTGCCATACTTCAATAGCAGTAATTATTTTCTTTAATTAGAAATACAGAAGTATTATTATTTTTGGGGAAAGCCAATCTCAGATACTTGTACTGATATCCAAATTTTCCAGCTGTCTTTTGAACTAAACTTCTCCAGTGTGAATGTGTGACCAGCAGTAAGTTGTTTTTTTTCCCCCGTTTAAGCCCTGGAACAAGCCACTGAGCATTTATTCATTGTTTTGTAATGGGTGTTAGGGTAGCAAAAATTGTATGTAAAGATCAGATTTAACATCTAACACCTTATATTTCTTAGTTCAATATATTTGAGGAATACTAATAGTAACTCCCACCCTCCCCCCACCCCTCTCCCGCTAAAGGACAATCTACTCGCTTCGAGTATTCAGATTTAGTAATTTACAAAATCGTCTGAGGCACTTTAAGAAGTGATACGTTGTTGCATTTGTGAATAAAAAAAAACAATGTGATAAAATCTTAGAACTAAATGATACCTTGTTGCTAAATCAAACAATGTGTAAATTGTATAGATAAACTGAGTATCAAATATCATACTAATGTTGTGATTTGAAAATAGCATCTTTTGGTTTAACAATGTTATTAATCTATCTATTCAAGAAATTTGCTTCCTGGTAACAGCTGAAGCACGCGAATAACTGACTAAATAGTTCCTATAATTTACAAAGTACAAGGGCCATTCCGCATAATTGTGTATATATGCCTAGTGTTTGGCATAGAGCAAACAAAAATGTGCCACCAAAGTACCTGTACAATACATTTTCTCGAGAGAGTTTTACATCTGCTTCCAACATACCATTCAACCACCTTTCAATAATACGTTTCCAAAAGTTAGTTTTATCTCGACATTCATAAAAGTGATGTTCAATGGTATTCATACAACTTTCACATAAGGGAGATTCTCTAATTTTATATTTATGTAACAGAGATCTGGTAGGATATATCCCATGCAAAATTTTGAACTGTAATTGTATGATCTTATTCTCAACCAAAAGCTTATGCGACAAAAGCCATACATCTGACATTGAAAAATCATACGCATTTGGCTCGCCTTCTATGAAAGCAGTAGACCAACTTACCGATCTGACACCAGCAGTAAGTTGGAGAGTTTGTTTATTCAATAATGAATTATCTCCCTTTGACCAACCATTGCAATCTATGCAACTCTGAGCACATGCTTTTGTTTCATGCTATACTTGGTCTGTTCATTCATTTGTTTGTTTGTTCTCGTATGTAGGTAAAAAATCTGAAGAGGAACAGCTCATGCAGGAATGGTTCCTTCTTGTGAATAAGAAAAATGCCCTCATTAGGAGACAGATGCAGCTCAACATTTTGTGAGTAATTTCTCTGGCAGTCCTGTCTATTTACATTTACTCCCCCTCTATGTACATCTTTTTTGTCCCCCACCCTTGGGGCATACCGGTCATCCGAGATTTTGTAATTGTCATAATAATTTGTTTTCCAGGCAATATCTTTTGACTGAATGTATCGACTGATTTTAAATTTCGGGAGTCGATTCCTATATGCAAGAGCAAGGTTTGTACTTGTATTGCTATTCACCGAGCTGTATTTTCAAACTGGTGCCACTGGCATGAGATGTGGAATTCTAACGTCTATTCTTTAAATTGAGGCATAACACACATATTTATTGATAAGGAAGTATGTGTGGGGCATACAGTATTAGCTATTAGATGTGATGGTCAGCTGGCTGTGAAGTAGAAGACATTAAAACACAAAGAATAATGAGGTACAGAATAGAATACGACAGAAGACATCACAGTACAGGAAAGAACACAGGAGATGAAGGAGAAGACATTACAGTACAGACAAGGATACTGTGACACGAGAGAATGTGAAACGGGAAACATTACAACACAGAATAATGTGGCAAAGAAGAGAATATGACAGAAGTCATCATAGTACATACAGGGAAACTGCCGCGTGAGAGGATGGGAAATAGATGACATTATAGCGCACAGAATAATGTGGCACACAAGTGAATACTAAAAGTTCTCGCAGGACAGAAATTAAGGAATACTGTCCCACATTCTAGGATGTGAAGTAGGAGACATTACAACACAATAAAACATAGAATAATCTGGCTCACTCGACATTAAAGGCAGAAATACTGTCTCACAGATGAGGGTGTGAAGTAGGTGGCATTATAACACCCAGATTAATGTGGCACAGAAGAGAATATCACAGAAGTCCTCACAGTACAGACAGGGATACTGTGACACAGAAGAGAATATGAAGTAGACGACAATATAATATACAGAATAATGTGGCATAGAAGAAAGTAGGACAAAAGTCCTCACAGTACAGATAGGAATACTGTGACACAAGAGGGTGTGAAGTAGAAGACATTACAACACACAGAACCCTGCTGCATAGAAGAGAATGCTAAAAGGACACAGGACAGAAAGGAATTCTGTCTCACATACTAGGATGTGAAGTAGGAGACATTACAATACACGGCATACTGTGATACAGAAGAGACTGCGACAGCAAACATCACAGTACATGTACTGTCCCACAGAAGAGGATGTGAAGTAGAAGACATAATAACACACAAAATAATGCGGTACAGAAGAGAAAATACGACAGCAAACATCACAGAACAGAAAGAGATACTGTGAAACTGGAAGGATGTGGAGTAGAATAATGTGGCATAGGAGGGAATTTGGCAGAATACATTATAGCACAAAAAGAATTCTGCAACACAGATAAGAAGGCCATGGATCTGCATCTCAGTGTTGGTTAAGGAAAATTGTTGGCCTTCGGTTTGAGAAAGTTATTTTGGATAATTATGTAGTGTATGGGATTCTGGTATAACAGTCCCCTTCCCCACCCAAAACCACAACAATGTTGAATCAAGTTTGACAAAGTTTTTCAATTTAAATTCATCTGGATTATTTAATTAATATTCAGATTTTAACATGTACAGCTATGTGGTTTGTACATAAAATATTACAATACAGGAAGGAGTAC
The DNA here is from genome assembly GCA_036873755.1 of Hanleya hanleyi. Taxonomy (NCBI): domain Eukaryota; kingdom Metazoa; phylum Mollusca; class Polyplacophora; order Lepidopleurida; family Hanleyidae; genus Hanleya; species Hanleya hanleyi. Next base: position 7,799 of record JAVTVY010015759.1, on the reverse strand, counting down.
TAGACACAGAAGAGGATGGAAGTAAAATATAATTAGATCCTGAGCATCAGATCCTACATTCAGTAGTCATCTGTTTTCATAAGAGTTTGCCTATCTATAATCGAAAGACCTTATCCAGTATTAGAATCAAAATAACAACAGCTCTAAAATATAGGATGTGAAAGCTGGTATTCATGACCCCTTAGCCAAAATTTGAGCGCTGGGTGTTGTTGTCATCATGTATCCGTCTGTCTGTCCATCACAGCTTTCCCGGTTACCAAGATATCTTTAGAACGACTCACCCTAAGCACACCAAACTTGCAGTGCACATCCATATGCTCATGACCCAGAACCTTGGTGAATCTAGACCCGATTGGGTGGAAACTTTGGCAGCCATCTTTCATTTATGCGAAATCATCACAGCTTTCTCGTTACCAAGATATCTTTAGAACGACTTGCTCCAGGCACACCAAACTTGCAGTGCACATCCATATGCTCATGACCCAGAACCCTGTTGAATCTGGACCCAATTGGGCGTAAAATTTGGTGGCCATCTTTAATTTATGCGAAACCATTAATCTTGTTTATCTCGGATACCATTTCGCTGTACAGTGTGAAACTTGGTATAGATCATCGCTACATCAAGAAACTTTTAAGGAATGCCCGAACCAGTTTCCCTGATTGGATGGAAACCTTGGCGGCCATCTTTAATTGATGCAAAATCTTTAATGATGTATATCTCTGATACCATTTAAGTGTTCTATACGAAACTTGGTATACAGCATCGATGTATCAAGAGACTTCAAATGAATGACCGCATTAGTTCCTCTGAGTGGCGGGAAGGATGGGCGGCCATCTTTAATTTATGCAAAATCATTAATGGTCGCTATCTCTGATACTGTTCAAGTGCTTGATGTAAAATTTGGTATACACCATCGATGCATGAAGAGACCTATGATGAATGACAGAACTGGTTTCTCTGATTGGACGGGAATCTTGATGACCACTTTTAATTTTTGCAAAATCATTGATGATCTATATATCCTTTGATACTGTTCAGGTGTTCAGTATGATACTTGGTATGTATACATCATCGACACATCAAGAGACAAGTAATACTGCCAGTTTCTCTGATTTGACGGAAACCTTGGTCATTTCTAAGTGCAAAATTTTTAATAATCTGTATATTTGTCGCTTGACTACTTGGTGTTCCTGACGTCTTCAACAGTACATGTAGTACGGTTCAAATTGAATACATGAAGAAATGCTGCCACCCAGAGCCGAGGAGTTTTCAGATGCACAGCTTCGTATTTTGCTAGAGAAATTATTACATTACACAGAATAATACATGGGACAGGATATGACAAAAAATATAACAGAGCGGGGATGTGAAATAGGAGACACACAGAATAATGTGGCACAGAAGAAATCAAGGAATACTGTCACAGATTTGGGGATAGTGATAATGATACGGTAATTCCCCTAATAATTCAATCACAGAAAGTTCACGTCTCAACTCTGTTATTCAAGCACAGAGAGAAAGTAACATTTCCATTCTTCATTCAAATTGAAGAAAAGTCATATGGTGACAAAATATGACACTTTGTAGCTGGTGCCATGAAGAATATTGCCAGATATAAGCCATTTTTGCTGCACTTCCAGTGATCGAATTATTAGGGGAATTACCGTAAGCTTTATTTAGAGTAGGGTTTACAAACATATAACATTAGCCCATGGAGACTATTAATGCCGACTGTTTTAAAACAAAGAATTTTCATAACTAAAGAAACATATTAAAATAATTTACAAAAACAAAATAATATTAAGATATTGATTATACACTAAATTGGCACCTATCAGTTGTGTAATACAGACTAGAGTTGGTCCTTGTGAAAATTCAATATTTTAAAACTGAAGCATTATAACAAGTGGAACAGAACTGATGTGAAGTAAAAGACATTGCAACACACAGAATAATGTGGAACAGTTCTATAACAGAACACGTTACATGTACAGTAGAGAAATGAAGTCTTTGAAACTTTGAAACAACGACGATTTGAAATAGAAGACTTTACAAACAAAGAATAATGCAGAAAAGAAGAGAATATGACTGAAGTCATTACAGTACAGAAAGGAATACTGTGACACGAGAGGATGTTAACTGGAAGAGCTTACAACACACATGACACACAGAATAATGTGACAGGATATGACAGAAGTACAAGATGGAATACCGTGAACACATAAGAGTTTCCTGGATCATTTTAGTGTTGATTCATTATTATGTAATGTCTGGTTGGAGAGAACTATTTGGGGTAATTGTGCAGCTTATGGGAGTCTGATATTAAAATGTGTTCCCCTCCTCCCCACCTTCTTGCCAAAAAAATGAAACTACCAACATTACTTTTTCATACACTTGGCCAAAAGGCGGATATATATGTGATGGCAATTTCCGTCTCTTTCTATTTAAAGTTGCGATTTTTTTGGTGAGTGTATACACTAGATAGAGACAATGTGTCATTTACCAAAATTGAGGTCCAATGTCTTTGTGACCCCAAGCTCGGGAAATGATGAAAAATGGAACATAATTGTTTCAGTAGATACATGTACATTAGGAGGAGATGATCTGTCATGTACCAAACTTGAGATCAAGGTCACTGTAACCCCAAAATCGGGAAATCTTTAAAATCACAATTTTGTGTGTTAGATGATACATCAGGGGAGATGTGTTGTGCACGCTCTTATTGAAGCCAATTGGCTCTTGTTCAGAATAATATAATTCAGCTTTTAAACATTTTATATATATTTTTTTTTTCCTCTTATTTTTATCATATGTTAATTTGAGTTTGCATGTACAAATATGGCAGATGTCAAATCTTTAAATTTTAAAACCTTTGTAATGATTGGCAATTCTTCATGTTGTTCTTATTCCCCATTATCCCCCAGCGGTTCACCACAGGTGCCTTTCTTTTAGAATTAACAACAATTGTTATGTAACAGACTGCTTTTCAACTCCATATACATTGAGCCTGAGCTTGAGGCAAAATCAGTTTGAACAATGAAACTCTGTAATTTGTGTTTAATGTTACCATGCTGAAGAAGGTACGAGATGAATCCAATACTATGTCTACTGCAGGTTACTGTTCTTCTACCAAAATAGGGATATTTGATTAAAAGCTGTTAGAAAAATAATACATTTTAAAGAGAACATTTGTGAAAAGATAATGGAATTGGATAATCTGGTCTCTAAAGGACGTGGTCCATTTTAGTGAGGTTTTGACCTCCAGGAGGTGCAGTTTGAAGTGCCAAGCTGAAAATATATTGTAGGAAAAAAAAAATTCATTTAACTTAAATTATAGAACCCTAAGATTCCAGGCCAGGAAAATACTCAACTGCACAACAAGATAATATACTTTAAGCTAACTGAACAATTTCTTCCAAACGTCATATTTCATTTTCACAATTCAAACCATACTTCATGAGGACCAAAACCTCAATAAATCATGCCAGGTCCTTTCAAGGCAATTACACCAGTATGAAGGAATGCTGAGGCTGGCGAATTGACATAGCAAAATGAGAGTTATTTTTGTTTTAATATCATGGTGACAGACGGTTGCCTTTAAGAAAAGCATTCAGCATTGTTGCACAAAACTATATTGAGAATTTTCAAGAAAATGTCATTTTAACTTCTTAGCAAATGTGTTGTTTTTTCATGAAAATACAGGAATTTTTCATGTATGCTAAAGTAGAGTTTAATGTAGAACATACAAAATCCCAGATTATTGCAACAATCTCTAGCTTTCTGGAACCTCGAGCTTTATTTTCATAGACTAATGACTGGACTCAATGAATTAGTGTTGTCTCCAATGTATCGCTTATTTAGTCTGGTTGGAAGTTTAGTATTTTTTAAATCCTTGTTAACCACTAAGTGTCAATGCCTGTATCTAGGGTTTAACAATGTTAAGTAAAGAAGTTTAATGAACTTTTGCTTTATTCAAAGGAGTTGAAGAGGATTCGCTGCTATACATGTATGAATGTATTTTACAGTTTAGCTAAAATGGTATGAGAATGAAGTCTATTAATACATGTAGCTATACAGGTACCGATCTTGTCTTGGAAAGGATCTTCCTGCCTGGTGGGGAGTTAATATCCTCTCCTTTTGTAAACTAAGAGAAAACCAATCATCTGAAACTGAAACAGGCAGATCAATTGGAGAGGAAAACTATTACGTGCACATACACATGTATATGTAAGGCGATGAGAGAATACGTGCATGATGTTGAATTGTGCTGAAATGTGATGGACAGCTTCATGAAACAGTTCATATCTGTAGAGAGAGAGTGGGAAAAGTAGACTGTTTACCTAGATACTGAGCTGGGCAGTAATCTCAACCTAAGCACAAACACAAATAGGGAACTTGTCATCTGCCTGGTCCTGCTTGTCGACAGGCCGTAACCCTGAGCAAATACCCAGTTCTGTTTTTTCTTCACACTCCTGGTGTTTTTCTCTCACTTTTGTGACATGTTTTTGAAAAGGCTGATACAAAACTCAAACAGGGACATTGTCTGGCTGCTAATTATGAAATACAGTTGATAAAAAGAAACATTACATGCTGCGGCCTGTGCTATGCTGGAGTTTTCCCACATCCCCACCATCGAAGACCTTGAGTACACAAATTGAGGCAAAATCTTGTAATTCAGCCATTGTCAGTCGGTGGAAAAGGTTACCCAATGTTTAATGGGCAGACAGAATTTTTTTATGCCGCTCTTCACAAAGATGTAAGACACAGAAGCAAAAAATATTAATTTGATGCGGTGATAGTTTGCGACAACATTACCCTGACATGGCTGACACTTTCTGTCCTCTGCATCATAGAGGGGTCAAGTAATTCGGCAAACTTTGACTTTCTTTATTGGGCAAATTTTAAACTGCATTCATTCAACCACAGAAAAATAGATTTTATTGGCTCGGTACACCGGAGCCTTGTAAAAAATGGGTGACCTTATGCCAGCCCTATCAGCAAGACATTAAGGGATTGTAGTGATTTCCTGGGACGCATATGGATTGGTTCTCAGGCTTTGTGAGCCTGGCCGCTGGGGCTGGCTTAAATCCCCTCCACTCCGTCCTCCACCAACCGACCCGCTCCCACCAACAGACCCGATCTGTCACCTCTAGTCAACAGCATCCTTGTGTATCAATAAACTATGCATCGTGAAATTCACAAAACCATATGGATTATGCAATCCCTCATGTTTGTAAAATCAGCGAGAGCTGTTGATCACTCTCCTGGAGTTCATTTGTGAGGATGATCACTCTCCTGGAGTTAATTGTGTGGATGATCACTCTCCTGGAGTTAATTGTGAGGGTGATCACTCTCCTGGAGTTCATTGTGAGGGTGATCACTCTCCTGGAGTTAATTGTGAGGGTGATCACTCTCCTGGAGTTAATTGTGAGGGTGATCACTCTCCTGGAGTTCATTGTGTGGATGATCGCTCTCCTGGAGTTAATTGTGAGGGTGATCACTCTCCTGGAGTTAATTGTGTGGATGATCACTCTCCTGGAGTTAATTGTGAGGGTGATCACTCTCCTGGAGTTAATTGTGTGGATGATCACTCTCCTGGAGTTAATTGTGTGGATGATCACTCTCCTGGAGTTAATTGTGAGGGTGATCACTCTCCTGGAGTTAATTGTGAGGGTGATCACTCTCCTGGAGTTAATTGTGTGGGTGATCACTCTCCTGGAGTTAATTGTGTGGATGATCACTCTCCTGGAGTTAATTGTGAGGGTGATCACTCTCCTGGAGTTTATTGTGAGGGTGATCACTCTCCTGGAGTTAATTGTGAGGGTGATCACTCTCCTGGAGTTCATTGTGTGGATGATCACTCTCCTGGAGTTAATTGTGAGGGTGATCACTCTCCTGGAGTTCATTGTGAGGGTGATCACTCTCCTGGAGTTAATTGTGAGGGTGATCACTCTCCTGGAGTTATTTGTGTGGATGATCACTCTCCTGGAGTTAATTGTGAGGGTGATCACTCTCCTGGAGTTCATTGTGAGGGTGATCACTCTCCTGGAGTTAATTGTGTGGGTGATCACTCTCCTGGAGTTAATTGTGAGGGTGATCACTCTCCTGGAGTTCATTTGTGAGGGTGATCACTCTCCTGGAGTTCATTTGTGAGGGTGATCACTCTCCTGGAGTTAATTGTGAGGGTGATCACTCTCCTGGAGTTAATTGTGTGGGTGATCACTCTCCTGGAGTTAATTGTGTGGATGATCACTCTCCTGGAGTTAATTGTGAGGGTGATCACTCTCCTGGAGTTTATTGTGAGGGTGATCACTCTCCTGGAGTTAATTGTGAGGGTGATCACTCTCCTGGAGTTCATTGTGTGGATGATCACTCTCCTGGAGTTAATTGTGAGGGTGATCACTCTCCTGGAGTTCATTGTGAGGGTGATCACTCTCCTGGAGTTAATTGTGAGGGTGATCACTCTCCTGGAGTTATTTGTGTGGATGATCACTCTCCTGGAGTTAATTGTGAGGGTGATCACTCTCCTGGAGTTCATTGTGAGGGTGATCACTCTCCTGGAGTTAATTGTGTGGGTGATCACTCTCCTGGAGTTAATTGTGAGGGTGATCACTCTCCTGGAGTTCATTTGTGAGGGTGATCACTCTCCTGGAGTTCATTGTGAGGGTGATCACTCTCCTGGAGTTAATTGTGAGGGTGATCACTCTCCTGGAGTTCATTTGTGAGGGTGATCACTCTCCTGGACTTCATTGTGAGGGTGATCACTCTCCTCGAGTTCATTGTGAGGGTGATCACTCTCCTGGAGTTCATTGTGAGGGTGATCACTCTCCTGGAGTTCATTGTGAGGATGATCACTCTCCTCGAGTTCATTGTGTGGATGATCACTCTCTTGGAGTTCATTTGTGACGGTGATCACTCTCCTCTAGTTCATTTGTGAAGGTGACCACTCTCCAATTTTTCTCTCCAATGCATCCCAGTTTCCAGGAGAGCGATCAAAAGCTCTCCTGAAGAAATATTTGGGAGAGTGAGAGTGACCACTCTCCTTAAACAGGTTAACGATAACTGCCTCTCTAAAAGGAGGTAAAAAAATGTCATTTTTGCTTAATATCTTTTAATTTAACACTCCAAAATCTTCAGGTGACTAATAGTTGTATATTGTTGTTATATGTTGTATCAATGATTTTCCAGTGAAACTGTGCATAGTCTACTTTTTGATAAATTTGAGAAATAAATCAAAATTTTATTAATGCTTTGATATTAAAAAACGAAAAAATATATTTGTGCAACTAGGTTTGATCCTGGAACTCTTTGGAAAGCTTTACTGAACGTCATATACAAGTACTGCTGCATTGAATATTTTGCAGCCAAACTCTCAGGGGGAATGTTATCAAGTGCAAGAAAGAATGGATACTGTTCAAAGATTTCTTTAAATTCTTTAGGCAAAATGAAGAATGAATTGCTTCTAATAGGTTGTCAGCATCAAACAACGAAGATATATAATTATATTATTGATAACCCAAGTCTGGCCAGAATGGGTTTTGGGACCATTTTGATTACAGCTAGGAAATGCGTGTTTGTCAGTTGCTTTCTTTTTCTTTAAGGGTATTTTCTATTTGTTTTAATAGTGAGTATTTTTTTTCTATTTAAAAAAGGGCAAGTTAAGCAAAATGGGTATACTGCGTATTTGTGAAAATAAAAAGTGATAATATAAAAATGTTGAGAATAAGACTGTAACATTGAAAGTAACGATGGGTTAATATTTGTATGGAATGTACTGTTTTCATTGTGAATGCAGATT
>JAVTVY010015758.1:0-69871 GCA_036873755.1 Hanleya hanleyi | reverse complement strand
GGGAAACTAAGTTGGAAGAACTTGTCCCCAATCCAATTGTTTTGAAGACAATAAAATAAGTTTAAAACAAAACAAAACAAACAGGGGAGGTAATCAGTCTACTGAGGACGGACATACAGGGGAGGTAATCAGTCTACTGAGGACGGACATACAGGGGAGGTAATCAGTCTACTGAGGACGGACATACAGGGGAGGTAATCAGTCTACTGAGGGCGGACATACAGGGTAGGTAATCAGTCTACTGAGGACGGACATACAGGGGAGGTAATCAGTCTACTGAGGGCGGACATACAGGGTAGGTAATCACTCTACTGAGGACGGACATACAGGGGAGGTAATCAGTCTACTGAGGGTGGACATACAGGGGAGGTAATCAGTCTACTGAGGACGAATACCAACTCAAGGCGTCTCCAAAATTTTATAGGTCAAACGGGTGACGTGGCAATAATGATTCATATTAAGGGAGAACATGGCTGCGAACAAAAGTCCCCAAAGAATCAGACTGCAAATTATGGAAGTAAATACCAATAAAAGAAAGTCTTCAAATGGGAACGATGTACCGAATTTTGGCAGGTCCCGGTAAATAATTCGATTTGCTTTATCGGCTGTACCGTAAAGCAGCCTGTCACATACAATGACCTCGCTAAAGAACCATAGATAATAATCATCGTTCCCCTCTTCTGGACTGCCGATTCTCTGTGACGAAATTTCTCTAATTTATTCAGATTTAACGGATGCATATGTACTTCTTAAATATTTACTTGTAATACCTGGTGTCACATAACTGTATGCCGCGGGGCTTCCGGAGATTGACCTGAGGTGTCGTTGCGCACATCCGAGGTCAGTGAAGAATTAAGGGCTCCTACAGCTCCTCATACAGCTTGTCGTAACAGGCGACTAACTGTGGGTACGTTTTCGGGTGTAAAAAGGAATAGGACCCCACCGGCGGGATCCCGAGAGTGTTAAAAGAAATAACACCCAAACGTCGTAATATGATTGAAATATTGTTGAAAGCGACATTAAATCATATTCACTCACTCACATACCTGCATAGTGACGAATGATTCTGCGCATCTGCAAAACTAGAAAATGTATAAACATCTGTGGGAATTTGACTGCTTGTTGATTTATCTTGTTTCAACCGAACTCATCACTGTGACATCGGCATTTTCAGCGACTGTCCACTTTCGTTTTTATATCATGCCATTTCTATTTTGCTACAGTCTGATCTCGAATGTGGGTTCTGTTGTGACTGAGATGAAGGCTATGTCCTAAATATTGACCTATATTGGCTCCAGTATACGCGCACTCTAGTTGGTTTGGGTTTGTGATACGCGCTGTTTAAGTTTTATCATATCATAAATATTTTACAGGTTATATACATTTCTTTACATGCATTGTGCGGTATCCAATCGATTTATTTTTAATATTATGATTTATTTTATTTCGTGAATCACCAGATTATTATTTCTCTAAAGGCCTACTTTGTATCTTGACTTCAGAGACCAAAATTCATCCATTCATCGTACGAACTCCATTAGCTTCCCCATATCGGAAAAATATTTACTCAGCGGTACTCTCCAGTTGAATGATATATCTGATTTGATTATATACGAAGTTTTCTAATATGTATATCTAATTATATTTAGAGCATTTCCACAAAGTGGAGGTGCTCTTGTGTTTTACAGATAAAACGTTTATGAAAGTGAAATCGTTTATAATATTTTTGTTAAATTTCCTCAGCTTTTTCAGCCTGGCAATTTGCCTTGTCATGTTGTCGTGGATTATGCTCACCAGTTTGCGCTGTCGTCCTGATAACATACTACACTGTACTGTTATTATACTGTATACGATAACATACTACACTGTACTATTATTATACTGTATACGATAACATACTACACTGTACTATTATTATACTGTATACGATAACATACTACACTGTACTATTATTATACTGTATACGATAACATACTACACTGTACTATTATTATATTGTATACGATAACATACTACACTGTACTATTATTATACTGTATACGATAACATACTTCGCTATAATATTATACTATGATGTATATATAGCTATAGTCTGTACCGGGGTAGAGGAACACTGTGAATTGAAGCGATATGTAAGAGGTGAGAAAAATTGACGACGTCTGGCGACTAAAAAGCAACCATATGACTCTACAGGAAAGTATCCCTCGGCACCTCAGGCCCGGTAATACGGTGGATTCTCGGACGTAGCCTTATTATCTCAGCTGCGCTTTTATTGCAGCTGTTCATGCGGAGACTATGAAGTATCCACATGCCCGCTAGCACCGGCTTAGGCGGAATAAGATACGCTAGCCCGAGAGCTGTGATGACAGCTCAAACAACTCATCTGATGTTAATGGATGAGCATCGTGGACGTCTGATGGAGTAAACGCCTCAACATAGGGTAAACTGGTAAATGCAAGAATACTCAAAAGAAGCTAACCTGCAATGCCCGGCGCCGTACTGCTTAACTTTCCCACCCCAAAAATGAACCTACATATATTTGTCGAGTGACCTGTACAGAGGGTGGACCTCGAGGACTAACAGTCCATCAGCAGAATCCTGTCATATACAGGTAATAAATTCAAGAGGTGGGAAAAATTGAAGACGTATGGCGACTGAAGGGCAGCCATATGACTCTACAGGAAAGCATCCTTCGGCACCAAACATTCAGACCCGAGAATACGGTGGATTCTCGGACGTAGCCTTGGTATCTCAGCCGCGCTTTTATTGCAGGTGTTCATGTGGAGACTATGAAGTATCCACACGGCCCCTAGCACCGGCTTAAGCGGAATTAGATACGCTAGCCCGGGAGCTGTGATGACAGATCAGCTCAAACAACCCATCTGATGTTAATGGATGAGCATCGTGATGAAGTCTGGGGTGTCCTCGATGGGCATTCTGGGAAAGACGGCGTGAGCAGGGTAAGAGCTAAATGGGCCAATGATTATGCGGTAAAATAACCAATTCAGGCGTATTTTGAGCCATTAGATTCGCCCCACACCCGAGATCAAACCAATGATATTGGTGGGGGAGGTCAAATACCAAGGTAGAGCAACACTAAGTCTGTTCGGGATGACTCGGCACTTTCCGTTCAGTTTGCCATCCCGTACCCTCACTCGGCATGGTCTGATACTATAATATAGGATAGGGTATCTCGACCAGCACTGGTAGAAATCCATGTTGGCATCCATGTTTAAAGCACAGTATCACACCGAAACTCCGAGCAACGCATGTCAGATGCATGACTTCCGTTGCCATGGAGATCAGCTTGATCTCCTGGCTTCGATTGCATATACCTTTCGTCTAAAACGGCTGCAGGAATGATTTGGAGCTGTTTGTGAAAAGCGAAAAACGGATCGAGGCTTGGTGAAAGGAAAACCAAGGAGAAACACCTCAAATTAGACGAGATCTTTCGGGGCAGAATATTCATTTCATTTAGATATATATTTTATCTCCTGATAAGGCAAAATACAACGAGGACTATGTGAGCGGAAATATCCTATAGTATGTGGTGTAAGTACAAGGATGACCCACCTATCGCTCAAAAAAGTCCCTGCGAACTCCAAAAATGCCATCTTTCTCTACAGCTCCAGACTTCACATGCGCAACATGACGACACGTCCGGAAAACCACGACCATCGTATTCTACACCATGAGAGCTTCAAAAAATCTGCACTACGCATCTGGAGCAAAGATGGTCCACCTATCGCCCAAACGCGCCCAAAATGCCATCTTTTCCTGCTACTCCACGACTGTGCATTAGCGCACCGTTACGTTATTTCCGATAAAAACTCTGCTCGATCATGTTGACATCAGGAGAGCTTCACGATGACATCCTGCACGACAACTTGGGACCCCGTATAGTCCACATATCGCCCCAAAACGCCCCTACGTACTCCCAAAATGCCATCTTTCTCTACTACTCCACGACTAAGCATACAGTATATATATCCGCGCTTGTCGTATTCCACGCTATGAGAGCTTCATGACGACATTTAACGCCACATTTGCACCACGTATAGCCCACCTGTCACCCAAAACTCGCATTTACATCGTTACACGGACAGTTTATGAGATTACAAACTCTGACGATGGGAGAATTGCCCAGAGGGGCCCAAAAAAATCTCTGTCGATATTTGATTCGACTGGCTTCGCGCAGATGAACAAGACACTGTATCGATTCTAAAAGATGGATCGATAGGCTGACCCGGGAGGATGTCGTTTCAAAATCGTATGTTTGTGCAAGATCAGGCAAGTGACTACGGAGAATATTTATTAACAAGCTCCATCGTCTATACCTAACGGAAATACGGTACCGAGTACTATCTTTTCATAGATACATCGTCTTCTGAAATACGTAGTCTATCGATGGCCGCGAGGCTGGATGTTGTTTGGTCTGCAATGTGGCTACACACAGAACGCAAATAAACAGGTTAATTAATAGAGTTTGCGGGCTTTGATAGTAGTGTGATGATGAGGGGCCGACAAAAACCAGGTATCCCGTTAATTGAGAACATATGAGTTATAGGAAGCTCTTTGTAGATCCAGTCAATACGCTAATACAGTTGTTCCCTATGGGCCTACAATATAGCGCGTCAGCAGCTTTATTCTAGAGCAAGTTGATTTCCTGTCTCATCGAAATGCTTCCAAGTTAAATGACTTAATTTAATTTAAAAATTACAAAGCTATTTAAAAGGGGAAGTTCTCTGTCGCCCCGGGCGAGAGGATAGAACATATGTAACAACAGTCTGGATTGTGGGACGGTGAAGATGGCTCCAGGCGAGACCGGTCCCCTTAAACAAAGTATAACGTGTCTAAGCGGGTACTAACTCTCTCGCCACATCAAAGATATAATATATGCTCTAGTCGGAATGACTTCCTCCAATATATTGATCTTAAGAGCAATTAGATACCCTTCCATCAATGACAAGAAGTAATTGAGAAGTCTATCAGTTAATTAATGACGACAAGGCAAGTTGTGCATGCATGTAAGCTTCCCTCCAAATTGCTTATCATCAATGCCCGCCCCTATTTTATTTTTGTACTGTGTCTAAACCCTAAATGTATATAAGCAATAAGCACGGTGTACGACAGTATCTATTTTTGTCATATTTGTGGAAAGGTTTAAGATAGTGCGCAATCAATACCAAATATATGAGATTCTATACAGTGAGAATCTACGCAATTTAGCTGAGAATCGCACGTGCGAACATATGCTAGCGTAGATTCGTCGTTTTTGTTTCGTGCAAAAACAATATATGGTCCAAATAGCAAATTATAATCCTAGCTATCTACTTAGCTGAGATGTACAAGTGAGAATCGTTGCAATTTAGCTGAGAATCACAAGTGCGAATCTACGCTATAATTAGCTGAGATTATAATTTGCTAATTAGACAATATATTTCTTCTGGTCAGAATAAAAAGGTCACCAACTTTGCCGCTCCAAATCCACACACCTTTAGAGAAGGTTTTTTTTACTCGATTCTGTACATTTTTCCTGAGAATTGCAAGTGCGAATCTACGCTAATTAGTTGAGAGTATAATTTGCTATTTAGACAATATATTGTCATCACTCGAAACAAATTACCGAATGTTAGTTGCTGCAAAATACGTTATGGCTGAGATTCTCAAGTATTCTCAAACTACTGAATTTTTACGAGCAGAGGCAAATATTGTCCAAATAGTAACTGACAATCTCAGCTGATTAGCCTAGGTTCGCATTAGCGATTCTCAGCCAAATTGCATAGATTCGCACTTGTAAATCTCATGTAGGTATATAGTGTAATTTTTTTCAGCAAAAATGTTCCATGTTTTTGTATCGAGGGAAGACAATATATTGTCTATTAGAATGTAGTTAATTATCGCAGATTCTCACATGTAATCAACGCTAATTAGATGAGCTTATACTTTTCTAAAAAATATATTGACTGTTCGAAATGAAAAAAAAGTCACAAATTTCGCCGCTGCAAATCAATGCACCTTACCAGAGGTTATCATATGCGAATCTATGCAATTTAGCTGAGAGTCGCACGTGCGAATCTTCTCAAATGCGAATCTACACAATTTATCTCAGATTATTAGGGGTGCTCACATACAGAAAGTTTAGCAAAAGAATCTGGTTAATATTGTCAAATGTGATATTTAGTACCATGTTAAAGCATATGGAAAATGAAAAATTAGCACGGGATAAGCCAATTGTATCGAACTCGAGAGAGATCCGCCATAGGCGACCATGGACATATATATATTATCCGCATCGGATGATATTAAAAAAAATTGTCATATAATATCTAATTTCTAAACGACTTTTTTTAATGTTTTTTCTTTTCTCATTTTAATTACCTTTTTGTGATTTTCTTGGGGTTTTCTCTATTTCTCGCATATTTTCTACAAACAGTTTCTAGGTTACCACACAATTTAGTTTGATTTGGGAAGCGTCTTTTTCACCGAAAACCAAACTAAATTTTTGGAAACGTTTACACGCCGGAGTAAACGGCTGCCTAGAAAACGATAGGTAACAAATAATAAGCTATTAAATGGTTAAATTGTCACCGCGGTCTAAACGTTTCCAAGAATTTAGTTGAGTTCCGTGGTCTAAACGTTTCCAAGAGTTTAGTTTGGTTGATGTCTAAAAAACCACCAGACATTTGCATAACAATAGACATGTTGAAACTTACTCCTAAAGTGGTTAAATAATCATTGTGTTCACAGTGATTGCTCTCCCGCGGTGTAAACGTTTCCAAGAGTTTAGTTTGGTTGATGTCTAAAAAACCACCGGACATTTGCATAACAATAGACATGTTGAAACTTACTCCTAAAGTGGTTAAATAATCATTGTGTTCACAGTGATTGCTCTCCCGCGGTGTAAACGTTTCCCAGAATTTTCAAGGATGAAGACATTGTGAGACCTTGCTAGAAATTTGACGAAATTCTGTGATAAACTAGAAAACGTTGTAGAGAATGAGCGAAAAAAAAGAAAAAAAATAGAGAAAACGCTCGAAAAATCAGAAAAACAAGAAAAAAACTCGATGTAGGCCACCGTACATTTGCATAGACGACATGTTGAAAATTACTCCTAAAGTGGTTAAATAACCGGTCGTTAAGGGTGTTCATAATGACTGCTTTCATAAGAGTAGTCACTGTGGATGCTTAAAGGGTTATTTCAACACTTTTAGTGTTAAGTGTGTACGACAGGGTATAAGCTATTAAAGTCGGTTGAAGATTTAGAAGTGTTATGATGAATAAATCAAAAGTTATTAAGGAAGAACGACCTTTTTTACCTCTATTTTAGAAAGGTAGTTCTGTCTAAACTGATACTCTTGTCCCGAGACCTGCGTACGTTGGAGTGCCAATGAAAAGCCGTGTATCTATCCTTGTAACGGCCAATGAACGGATGAGGCTACATTCCACATTTTAATCGATGGATGGCATTTTTATTGCAGCATGCATACAAGTATACCAGTTATAATTGTATGTAAATCCTATAAATAGTTATACCGTATACTTAAAAGAAAATAGATCACAAATAATATAGGTATAATGTTGCATTTTTGAGTTTTCTTTTCAATTGTAATTTTGTCATTTTAAATACAGTAATCTTTGTATAAACAATTTATTAGCTTTGAAGTATATTAATGTTTTCTCTTCGTCGGAAAAGGAAATCCCATGCCCTCGGCAATATATCTAGTTTGTATTGAACGTCTCAGACACATGGTCTTAATTCTTCCCACTTAATAGCAGTAATTTAATAGCTGTAATTTGTTACATGCCTCAGAGTATAATAGAGAACAGGGCAGAGCTCACAGCCTTCGCTTCACTGAGCGACAGCTTCAGTGCCACCGATACAGGCAAAAGGCCAAAGTGTTTAGTAAATGTTTTGTTAACTCGTATATCCAACATAAGCTTCTTGAACCAATAATTGGAGAGAGAAAAAAAAGCAAAGTGGTTGTGAAAAGATTTAGTTGAGAGGCTCGATTAAAGACCAGACGTCTCCCATATTGCTCTATTTTATTGAAGTATACTCTAAGATGAGTATGTAGAGAATGGATCAGCTAGCCCCCATACATTCCCAGCTAATATGGCGCGTCAGCCAAAGAAAGCAGCACGACAAGTAGACATTTAACAGTCCGCAATTAACTGACTCTTGAGTTGAGGAAACGGTATACAAAGACTGAAAGAGTTACGAGAGCCCGGCAACTTTGAGGATCATCGAGCCGTGGCCGTGAACGGTTCTCTGAGGAATATCCCTTAACAATAATGGGTGGCGTGTTTTGAGAAAATTTCTAACATACCATTACAGTGGTTATTTTAACTGTTACGTGAATAGGAATGTAGCCACCTCTCCACAACTCTGTCCAGCCCTTCTCTGTAACAGCACTGGAATGAATGTGGAAAACGGAAGCTCCAGTGACATCATCCAGTGACGGTAATATCAGTTTAAGGGTGGGAGTACTCGTGACGGTAATTCGTTTTTTGAGAATCAGAGCACTCGTGATGGTAATATAACCAGCTTAGGACAGTCAGCTCCGGTGACGATAACACCCTCTTGTGAATGATAGCTCCCATGACAATAACACACGTTCGAGACGCTTCACAATGAGTGCTCTCGTGACGGTGACAACCAGTTGCAAATAAGAGCTCTTCGGTGGCCCTCCGCAGTTTCGTAGTAATGGCCCCTCTCTAATTTCATAATACGATAGACTGCCCTTGTTCTGCTACATCATAATTCTTCTTGTCTTCTTAATAGCTTATATCTATAATGCCATCCTATTCAGCATTATCAACGCTGCAAACGAGTACGCACAAATCGAGTGCTGGCTTCGTCTACACGCTGATCGGGATCATGGAGTAAAGTTTGTCCTGCCTCAGTTATGCCCCTTGGGTGCGCCTAAAAATCGGGACTAATTTACGGGAAGAAAATCTGACAAAAAACGGACAGGTTGACATTCCCTTTTTTGCCTTTTAAGTTGAGACCGACTAGGGAACGTGAGTAAGAAGTTTAATTGAAATCGCTCTTACAGATTTTTCTCTTGGAAATTGTTTTGAATTTGACCATTTTTCGACATTTTTAAGGGTTTTTAGGAAAAAATGAAGCAAGCATGGAGAAGAATGTTCGAGTTAAATTTTTCTATAACATAGCAGTGTTATATCTTAAAATAATAGTTTCATCATGCTCTTTCAGAAAATATATACATATAAGTGATTTGGGTTGAAGGTTTTGCGACAACTGGTGGCCGAAAAACGGACCCATAGTCTATTCCATGCCGAATAAAAGAATCTCCGGAGTGCACCCTTTAAGGCATAATAGTGGAGTCTATGCATTATCTTAATGTAGACTCCGTTACGGAGCGGAGATGTATCATTACGCCAGATTGTTTAATTTTGACTGCCTAGTTATACCTGAAGCGCTATTTTCGGAAGCAGGTGGAAAGAAGACCAGGAGTTCGATTAAAATAATCCAAAGTGTGTCCATTAGTATACAATTGAGGTTACTGCATACTGTATTCCATACAGGAGTTATCTCCCCCTGGACTGCGATTTCGGTGGATATTGTGGCAGAACGAGGTCCTATTAGAATGATATAAATTTGCTAGTGTAAATTTCCTTTATAAGAGAACCCATTTACAGTCCATTAAGGATGGAATGGGTGTATATTATTATGGTTTTACAAATTATTTCTCAAGTTTCTGAAGTATTTCCCATGTTTCTAGGAGAAAATTGAGTGCAAAATTACCAATAATTTGACTTGGTTACATCTCTTATTTGCATTTTCCCACGTTTCTGCTATCATTGGAAAGCGGAAAAGCAACCACGGCCTTCATATTGCCGAATGGATGACCATTATTAAGAAGAAATAGGTTAATTTTGAGTTTTATTCTCGAAAATCCTGCTAGAATTGGCAAAAGTGATCAAAACAAAGATGGGGTAGGGGGAAAGTTATCGGTCGGATTTCCCAAAATAATATGTATAACTGGCAAGTGTTGTATACCGCCATACTCGCAAACACTCTGAGATTACGATACATGTGAATAATTAATTTCGTAACAAACATCCTGCCCCTTAAGGTGGCCCTCCGCAGTTTCGTAGTAATGGCCCCTCTCTAATTTCATAATACGATAGACTGCCCTTGTTCTGCTACATCATAATTCTTCTTGTCTTCTTAATAGCTTATATCTATAATGCCATCCTATTCAGCATTATCAACGCTGCAAAAAAGTATGTACAAATCGAGTGCTGGCTTCGTCAACACGCTGATAGGGATCATGGAGTAAAGTTTGTCCTGCCTCAGTTATGCCCCTTGGGTGTGCCTAAAAATCGGGGCTCATTTACGGGAAGAAAATCTGACAAAAAACGGGCAGGTTGACACCCACTTTTGTTTGCCTTTTTAAGTTGAGACCGGACCAGGGAACGTGAGTAAGAAGTTTAATTGAAATCGCTCTTACAGATTTTTCTGGAAATTGAGCCGAATTTGACTATTTTTCGACATTTTTAAGGGGTTTTCTAGGAAAAATGAAGCAAGCATGGAGGAGAATGTTCGAGTTAAATTTTTCTATAACATAGCAGTGTTATATCTTAAAATAAGTCTCATCATGCTCTTTCAGAAAATGTATACATATAAGTGATTTGGGTTGAAGGTTTTGCGACAACTGGTGGCCGAAAAACGGACCCATATTCTATTCCATGCCGAATAAAAGAATCTCCGGAGTGCACCCTTTAAGGCATAATAGTGGAGTCTATACATTATCTTAATGTAGACTCCGTTACGGAGCGGAGATGTATCATTACACCAGATTGTTTAATTTTGACTGCCTAGTTACACATGAAGCGCTATTTTCGGAAGCAGGTGGAAAGAAGACCAGGAGTTCGATTAAAATAATCCAAAGTGTGTCCATTAGTATACAATTGAGGTTACTGCATACTGTATTCCATACAGGAGTTATCTCCCCCTGGACTGCGATTTCGGTGGATATTATGGCAGAACGAGGTCCTATTAGAATGATATAAATTTGCCAGTGTAAATTTTCTTGACAAGAGAACCCATTTACAGTCCATTAAGGATAGAATGGGTGTATATTATTATGGTTTTACAAATTATTTCTCAAGTTTCTGAAGTATTTCCCATGTTTCTAGGAGGAAATTGAGTGCAAAATTACCAATAATTTGACTTGGGTACATCTCTTATTTGCATTTCCTCGCGTTTCTGCTATCACTGGAAAGCGGAAAAGCAACCACGGCCTTCATATTGCCGAATGGATGACCATTATTAAGAAGAAATAGGTTAATTTTGAGTTTTGTTCTCCAAAATCCTGCTAGAATTGGCAAAATTGATCAAAACAAAGATGGGGTAGGGGGAAAGTTATCGGTCGGATTTCCCAAAATAATATGTATAACTGGCAAGTGTTGTATACCGCCATACTCGCAAACACCCTGAGATTACGATACATGTGAATAATTAATTTCGTAAAAAACATCCTGCCCCTTAAGGTGGCCCTCCACAGTTTCGTAGTAATGGCCCCTCTAATTTCATAATACGATAGACTGCCCTTGTTCTGCTACATCATAATTCTTCTTGTCTTCTTAATAACTTATATCTATAATGCCATCCTATTCAGCATTATCAACGCTGCAAACGAGTATGTACAAATCGAGTGCTGGCTTCGTCTACACGCTGATCGGGATCATGGAGTAAAGTTTGTCCTGCCTCAGTTATGCCCCTTGGGTGTGCCTAAAAATCGGGGCTCATTTACGGGAAGAAAATCTGACAAAAAACGGTCAGGTTGACACCCCCTTTTTTTGCCTTTTTAAGTTGAGACTGGACCAGGGAACGTGAGTAAGAAGTTTAATTGAAATCGCTCTTACAGATTTTTCTGGAAATTGAGCCGAATTTGACCATTTTTCGACATTTTTAAGGGGTTTTCTAGGAAAAATGAAGCAAGCATGGAGGAGAATGTCCGAGTTAAATTTTTTTATAACATAGCAGTGTTATATCTTAAAATAATAGTTTCATCATCCTCTTTCAGAAAATATATACATATAAGTGATTTGGGTTGAAGGTTTTGCGACAACTGGTGGCCGAAAAACGGACCCATAGTCTATTCCATGCCGAATAAAAGAATCTCCGGAGTGCACCCTTTAAGGCATAATAGTGACAGATTGTTTAATTTTGACTGCCTAGTTACACATGAAGCGATATTTTGGGAAGCAGGTGGAAAGAAGACCAGGAGTTCGATTAAAATAATCCAAAGTGTGTCCATTAGTATATAATTGAGGTTACTGCATACTGTATTCCATACAGGAGTTATCTCTCCCTGGACTGCGATTTCGGTGGATATTATGGCAGAACGAGGTCCTATTAGAATGATATAAATTTGCCAGTGTAAATTTTCTTTACAAAAGAACCCATTTACAGTCCATTAAGGATGGAATGGGTGTATATTATTATGGTTTTACAAATTATTTCTCAAGTTTCTGAAGTATTTCCCATGTTTCTAGGAGAAAATTGAGTGCAAAATTACCAATAATTTGACTTGGTTACATCTCTTATTTGCATTTTGCCGCGTTTCTGCTATCATTGGAAAGCGGAAAAGCAACCACGGCCTTCATATTGCCGAATAGATGACCATTATTAAGAAGAAATAGATTAATTTTGAGCTTTGTTCTCGAAAATCCTGCTAGAATTGACAAAATTGATCAAAACAAAGATGGGGTAGGGGGAAAGTTATCGGTCGGATTTCCCAAAATAATATGTATAACTGGCAAGTGTTGTATACCGCCATACTCGCAAACGCCCTGAGATTACGATACATGTGAGTAATTAATTTCGTAAAAAACATCCTGCCCCTTAAGGTGGGCCTCCCCAGTTTCGTAGTAATGGCCCCTCTCTAATTTCATAATACGATAGACTGCCCTTGTTCTGCTACATCATAATTCTTCTTGTCTTCTTAATAGCTTATATCTATAGTGCCATCCTATTCAGCATTATCAACGCTGCAAACGAGTATGTGCAAATCGAGTGCTGGCTTCGTCAACACGCTGATCGGGATCATGGAGTAAAGTTTGTCCTGCCTCAGTTATGCCCCTTGGGTGTGCCTAAAAATCGGGGCTCATTTACGGGAAGAAAATCTGACAAAAAACGGGCAGGTTGACACCCACTTTTGTTTGCCTTTTTAAGTTGAGACCGGACCAGGGAACGTGAGTAAGAAGTTTAGTTGAAATCGCTCTTACAGATTTTTCTGGAAATTGAGCCGAATTTGACCATTTTTCGACATTTTTAAGGGGTTTTCTAGGAAAAATGAAGCAAGCATGGAGGAGAATGTTCGAGTTAAATTTTTCTATAACATAGCAGTGTTATATCTTAAAATAAGTCTCATCATGCTCTTTCAGAAAATGTATACATATAAGTGATTTGGGTTGAAGGTTTTGCGACAACTAGTGGCCGAAAAACGGACCCATAGTCTATTCCATGCCGAATAAAAGAATCTCCGGAGTGCACCCTTTAAGGCATAATAGTGACAGATTGTTTAATTTTGACTGCCTAGTTACACATGAAGCGATATTTTCGGAAGCAGGTGGAAAGAAGACCAGGAGTTCGATTAAAATAATCCAAAGTGTGTCCATTAGTATACAATTGAGGATACTGCATACTGTATTCCATACAGGAGTTATCTCCCCCTGGACTGAGATTTCGGTGGATATTAAGGCAGAACGAGGTCCTATCAGAATGATATAAATTGCCAGTGTAAATTTTCTTTACAAGAGAACCCATTTACAGTCCATAAAGGATGGAATGGATGTATATTATTATGGTTTTACAAATTATTTCTCAAGTTTCTGAAGTATTTCCCATGTTTCTAAGAGAAAATTGAGTGCAAAATTACCAATAATTTGACTTGGTTACATCTCTTATTTGCATTTCCCCGCGTTTCTGCTATCATTGGAAAGCGGAAAAGTAACCACGGCCTTCATATTGCCGAATGGATGACCATTATTAAGAAGAAATAGGTTAATTTTGAGTTTTGTTCTCGAAAATCCTGCTAGAATTGGCAAAATTGATCAAAACAAAGATGGGGTAGGGGGAAAGTTATCGGTCGGATTTCCCAAAATAATATGTATAACTGGCAAGTGTTGTATACCGCCATACTCGCAAACACCCTGACATTACGATACATGTGAATAATTAATTTCGTAAAAAACATCCTGCCCCTTAAGGTAGCCCTCCACAGTTTCGTAGTAATGGCACCTCTCTAATTTCATAATACGATAGACTGCCCTTGTTCTGCTACATCATAATTCTTCTTTTCTTCTTAATAGCTTATATCTATAATGCCATCCTATTCAGCATTATCAACGCTGCAAACGAGTATGTACAAATCGAGTGCTGGCTTCGTCAACACGCTGATCGGGATCATGGAGTAAAGTTTGTCCTGCCTCAGTTATGCCCCTTGGGTGTGCCTAAAAATCGGAACTCATTTACGGGAAGAAAATCTGACAAAAAACGGGCAGGTTGACACCCACTTTTGTTTGCCTTTTTAAGTTGAGACCGGACCAGGGAACGTGAGTAAGAAGTTTAATTGAAATCGCTCTTACAGATTTTTCTGGAAATTGAGCCGAATTTGACTATTTTTCGACATTTTTAAGGGGTTTTCTAGGAAAAATGAAGCAAGCATGGAGGAGAATGTTCGAGTTAAATTTTTCTATAACATAGCAGTGTTATATCTTAAAATAATAGTTTCATCATGCTCTTTCAGAAAATATATACATATAAGTGATTTGGGTTGAAGGTTTTGCGACAACTGGTGGCCGAAAAACGGACCCATATTCTATTCCATGCCGAATAAAAGAATCTCCGGAGTGCACCCTTTAAGGCATAATAGTGGAGTCTATACATTATCTTAATGTAGACTCCGTTACGGAGCGGAGATGTATCATTACACCAGATTGTTTAATTTTGACTGCCTAGTTACACATGAAGCGCTATTTTCGGAAGCAGGTGGAAAGAAGACCAGGAGTTCGATTAAAATAATCCAAAGTGTGTCCATTAGTATACAATTGAGGTTACTGCATACTGTATTCCATACAGGAGTTATCTCCCCCTGGGCTGCGATTTCGGTGGATATTATGGCAGAACGAGGTCCTATTAGAATGATATAAATTTGCCAGTGTAAATTTTCTTTACAAGAGAACCCATTTACAGTCCATTAAGGATGGAATGGGTGTATATTATTATGGTTTTACAAATTATTTCTCAAGTTTCTGAAGTATTTCCCATGTTTCTAGGAGGAAATTGAGTGCAAAATTACCAATAATTTGACTTGGTTACATCTCTTATTTGCATTTTCCCGCGTTTCTGCTATCATTGGAAAGCGGAAAAGCAACCACGGCCTTCATATTGCCGAATGGATGACCATTATTAAGAAGAAATAGGTTAATTTTGAGTTTTGTTCTCGAAAATCCTGCTAGAATTGGCAAAAGTGATCAAAACAAAGATGGGGTAGGGGAAAGTTATCGGTCGGATTTCCCAAAATAATATGTATAACTGGCAAGTGTTGTATACCGCCATACTCGCAAACACCCTGAGATTACGATACATGTGAGTAATTAATTTCGTAAAAAACATCCTGCCCCTTAAGGTGGGCCTCCATAGTTTCGTAGTAATGGCCCCTCTCTAATTTCATAATACGATAGACTGCCCTTGTTCTGCTACATCATAATTCTTCTTGTCTTCTTAATAGCTTATATCTATAGTGCCATCCTATTCACCATTATCAACGCTGCAAACGAGTATGTACAAATCGAGTGCTGGCTTCGTCAACACGCTGATCGGGATCATGGAGTAAAGTTTGTCCTGCCTCAGTTATGCCCCTTGGGTGTGCCTAAAAATCGGGGCTCATTTACGGGAAGAAAATCTGACAAAAAACGGGCAGGTTGACCCCCACTTTTTTTGCCTTTTTAAGTTGAGACCGGACCAGGGAACGTGAGTAAGAAGTTTAATTGAAATCGCTCTTACAGATTTTTCTGGAAATTGAGCCGAATTTGACCATTTTTCGACATTTTTAAGGGGTTTTCTAGGAAAAATGAAGCAAGCATGGAGGAGAATGTTCGAGTTAAATTTTTCTATAACATAGCAGTGTTATATCTTAAAATAATAGTTTCATCATCCTCTTTCAGAAAATATATACATATAAGTGATTTGGGTTGAAGGTTTTGCGACAACTGGTGGCCGAAAAACGGACCCATAGTCTATTCCATGCCGAATAAAAGAATCTCCGGAGTGCACCCTTTAAGGCATAATAGTGACAGATTGTTTAATTTTGACTGCCTAGTTACACATGAAGCGATATTTTCGGAAGCAGGTGGAAAGAAGACCAGGAGTTCGATTAAAATAATCCAAAGTGTGTCCATTAGTATACAATTGAGGTTACTGCATACTGTATTCCATACAGGAGTTATCTCCCCCTGGACTGCGACTTCGGTGGATATTATGGCAGAACGAGGTCCTATTAGAATGATATAAATTTGCCAGTGTAAATTTTCTTTACAAGAGAACCCATTTACAGTCCATTAAGGATGGAATGGGTGTATATTATTATGGTTTTACAAATTATTTCTCAAGTTTCTGAAGTATTTCCCATGTTTCTAAGAGAAAATTGAGTGCAAAATTACCAATAATTTGACTTGGTTACATCTCTTATTTGCATTTTCCCGCGTTTCTGCTATCATTGGAAAGCGGAAAAGCAACCACGGCCTTCATATTGCCGAATGGATGACCATTATTAAGAAGAAATAGGTTAATTTTGAGTTTTGTTCTCGAAAATCCTGCTAGAATTGGCAAAATTGATCAAAACAAAGATGGGGTAGGGGGAAAGTTATCGGTCGGATTTCCCAAAATAATATGTATAACTGGCAAGTGTTGTATACCGCCATACTCGCAAACGCCCTGAGATTACGATACATGTGAATAATTAATTTCGTAAAAAACATCCTGCCCCTTAAGTTAGCCCTCCACAGTTTCGTAGTAATGGCACCTCTCTAATTTCATAATACGATAGACTGCCCTTGTTCTGCTACATCATAATTCTTCTTTTCTTCTTAATAGCTTATATCTATAATGCCATCCTATTCAGCATTATCAACGCTGCAAACAGTATGTACAAATCGAGTGCTGGCTTCGTCTACACGCTGATCGGGATCATGGAGTAAAGTTTGTCCTGCCTCAGTTATGCCCCTTGGGTGTGCCTAAAAATCGGAACTCATTTACGGGAAGAAAATCTGCCAAAAAACGGGCAGGTTGACACCCACTTTTGTTTGCCTTTTTAAGTTGAGACCGGACCAGGGAACGTGAGTAAGAAGTTTAATTGAAATCGCTCTTACAGATTTTTCTGGCAAGTGAGCCGAATTTGACTATTTTTCGACATTTTTAAGGGGTTTTCTAGGAAAATTGAAGCACGCATGGAAGAGTATTCGAGTTAAATTTTTCTATAACATAGCAGTGTTATATCTTAAAATATAGTTTCATCATGCTCTTTCAGAAAATATATACATATAAGTGATTTGGGTTGAAGGTTTTGCGACAACTGGTGGCCGAAAAACGGACCCATAGTCTATTCCATGCCGAATAAAAGAATCTCCGGAGTGCACCCTTTAAGGCATAATAGTGGAGTCTATGCATTATCTTAATGTAGACTCCGTTACGGAGCGGAGATGTATCATTACGCCAGATTGTTTAATTTTGACTGCCTAGTTACACATGAAGCGCTATTTTCGGAAGCAGGTGGAAAGAAGACCAGGAGTTCGATTAAAATAATCCAAAGTGTGTCCATTAGTATACAATTGAGGTTACTGCATACTGTATTCCATACAGGAGTTATCTCCCCCTGGACTGAGATTTCGGTGGATATTATGGCAGAACGAGGTCCTATTAGAATGATATAAATTTGCCAGTGTAAATTTTCTTTACAAGAGAACCCATTTACAGTCCATTAAGGATGGAATGGGTGTATATTATTATGGTTTTACAAATTATTTCTCAAGTTTCTGAAGTATTTTCCATGTTTCCAGGAGGAAATTGAGTGCAAAATTACCAATAATTTGACTTGGTTACATCTCTTATTTGCATTTCCTCGCGTTTCTGCTATCACTGGAAAGCGGAAAAGCAACCACGGCCTTCATATTGCCGAATGGATGACCATTATTAAGAAGAAATAGGTTAATTTTGAGTTTTGTTCTCGAAAATCCTGCTAGAATTGGCAAAATTGATCAAAACAAAGATGGGGTAGGGGGAAAGTTATCGGTCGGATTTCCCAAAATAATATGTATAACTGGCAAGTGTTGTATACCGCCATACTCGCAAACACCCTGAGATTACGATACATGTGAATAATTAATTTCGTAAAAAACATCCTGCCCCTAAAGCCCAATTTTAAAAATCAGTCGACAATGTTTTCTGTCGCTTTTGACTC
Source organism: Hanleya hanleyi (assembly GCA_036873755.1). Lineage (NCBI taxonomy): Eukaryota > Metazoa > Mollusca > Polyplacophora > Lepidopleurida > Hanleyidae > Hanleya > Hanleya hanleyi. Next base: position 51,374 of record JAVTVY010015758.1, on the reverse strand, counting down.
TGGGCATTAACACTTTCAAACATGGAGTATTACACACATGTCTGTACGAAACAACAACTTTGTGTGCAGAATGAAACAGATTCACGTTTGACTTTATTAACATAACACCTGTTTATTCGTATGCGACCGTCACTATTCCTTTACCGGTATCGGGAACAAAAATGAGAAATTGTAAATTTTCATTTTTACCGACGCCAAATTTTATGAGCTAAAATTGTAACTTCTCTAGTATTTTTGTCCAAACTAGTGGGGACGGGGCAAACACAGTCGCCCCTTCCCCCGCTCCCGACGCTCCTGCATACGTTTTACAATATACCAAATGACTGATGATATTTGCACAAATATATCGTTTATACAATATATTAGATGACATATTACTTCTCTACATTTACCCACCTTGTACAGTATACTAGAAAAACATTTCATACATTTTATACAACAGTCTAGATGACCCGCCAAGGCATCTCGAAGTTATATAAGAATCATTCTTCTCTTTGCGCGACAATATGCCAGTTGACCGATTATATCTATATAATGCATCCACGTTATACAATATATTAAATGACACATTACTTCTCTACATTCACCCACCTTGTACAGTATACTATAGTCTGTCTATTTTAATTAGTCGTCTACTTTGGAGCTCGCCAAAAATCAGTAGTTAACCCTGCAACAATTTTCTTTTTTGCAACGTGTAGAACAAACTGAACTCTACAACATGACTACCATTTCTCCGTGATATCGATAATATATCACGCTTGAAATAACTTTATCATTCACTCCATATAAAACTCCAGTACAGTTGTTTATGCACCGGGCTTCAATTACATAGGGAGACGTTATAATGTATTCATGCTCATTGGCACAAAGGTCATTAATGCCGAATACAGTAAAAACAGGCGGTCCGTGAGAGTGTCGCACATATTCCATGCCCAGTGAAATTGCCGAATGATAAACCTCACACACCTCTATGACCATACAAGGCATTGTTGACCTTTGTGCTAGACAGCACGAATACATTATGACGTCTCCCTATGTAACTGAGTCCCGGTACATGAAACAACTGTACTGGAGTTTTATATGGAGAGAATTAAAGTTATTTCAAACGAGATATATTATCGATATCACGGGGAAATGGCAGTCGTTTTGTAGATTTCTGTTTGTTCTACACAATGCAAAAAAGAAAATTTATGCAGAGTTAACTGCTGATTATTGACAAGCTCCAAAGTAGACGACTAATTAAAATAGACAGACTATAGAAAAACATTTCATGCATTTTATACGATAGTCTAGATGACCCGCCAAGGCATATCGAGTGAGTGAGTGAATAGAATTTAACGTCGCTTTCAACAATATTTCAGCTATATCACGACGAACCAACTAAGCACCACCCAGCCCAGTTGTGTTCCTGCAACTTCAAAGAAGAGATCTTTGAAGCAGCATGGAACCAGACACCCTCCATCCACCCTATAAACATGGATGACAGCGCACAAGATACACACAGGACTCTCACATGGTGCAATAAAGACAAGTGATATTACAGTGCTAGACACCACATTATCAAGTTCGTCTTGCTTCTCAGCAAAATGCATTGAAGCAACAAGAACCACCCGCCAAGGCATCTCGAAGTTATACAAGAATCATTCATCTCTTTGCTCGACAATATACCAGATGACCGATTATATATATATAATGCATCCACGTTATACAATATATTAGATGACAACTCTAAATAAACATGTTCCGCAAGATTATATCGGTTATACCTCTATATTAGATTACAGAGGAACAAAATACATGGAAATTTCCCTCCTGGTTTGCATTTTCCTGCATGGCCCTAGGATACATTGTGGAACATTTTCCTGCATGGCCCTAGGATACATTGTGGAACATTTTCCTGCATGGCCCTAGGATACATTGTGGAACATTTTCCTGCATGGCCCTAGGATACATTGCGGAACATTTTCCTGCATGGCCCTAGGATACATTGTGGAACATTTTCCTGCATGGCCCTAGGATACATTGTGGAATGTTTCATATCTTTAGCCCAAGGGGTGAAAACGTATACATGGCAAAATGCACCCACTCATCCACACAGGCTATGGTACAGTAACACCCCATATGCCCATGTTGATACAGTGTGATTAAGGATGTCCGCTGATGGTAAATCAAAGTAATTAACTTTATGAATAATATTTGTTTTTTCATTCATGATTGTGTAATATGAGGGGAAAAAATCATGGGAGATGAGCTGTTGAAGTTGAAATTTGAATACCATTCCTCATCCTCCACTCAAGTCTGTTTGTGTAGTCCATACTGGTACCAGCCCCGCACCCCCGTGTGTACATAACCGCTGTTACTCAAACGGTACGTTGAAAACAACAAGTCAAGCTTATGAGGGAGATATGTTGGAGAATGATCTCTTGGTTGTTCTCCAGGGAATGCGATGTGGGTGTTTTTTTCTCACATCTGAATTCAAAGGGGATGATATCTGACTGCTGATTTGGCTTTTATTTTCCTCAATTTTTCCTCAATTTTTAGAAATCATGTGACTCGCTACTTCTAAAAATTATGACCGATTTTTTTTCTATGCCAAACCCATATTCTGCCAAGGTATGGTCAGAGATTAGGATTAATGGCCAGACATTAGGAATGTAACATTTATGACATCTTATATCCAATGATAAACTTAAAGGAGCTTAACTCTTGGTGACCAGGTGACCTTTTGAGACAAAAGCTCACACATCCCACACTGAATTCGATCATTCAGACAAAAGAAAATACTAATTATCCTTCAAATACATTCCTTTCAGCTGGGACTATTTCTCACGAATAAAGAAAAATGTGAAGAAAGTAATGAAGTAAACCTTTGTTCTTGAGTTAATAAATATATAAAATCAGTAAATGCATGCTTTTTTATTTCACAACCGTTTAACTAAATGTAGCCGTCTCATACATGTATCAAACGGAAGGTAACTCCAAGGATACATGTCACATGCATGTAGGGGAGACAACTCTGAATAGTCCAACCTAACAGCAAAGTCAGAACTGGATTCAGTTTGGAGGGGTCTGTGACCTTGTCCTTTGATCTATTGACCTTAAAATGAATGGGTTCCTCTTTGAACTGCGGGTTAGTTTGGTACCAATCCATACTTGGAACTGGAGATATCGCACGGACAACAAATGGTAATGGATGGATAGACGGATAGTTGGATATAACTCATTATCGCATATATGGCCTTGTCTTCGGTGAGCATATAAACATATGACTCAATGATGTCTCGATCCTGGGGTTACAGTGACATCTATCGGCAAACCGTTAAGATTCATATACACGTGTTGTGAGGTCATGCACGATTCTTTTATTTTTGAACATTTGGGAAATCCTTTGAAAACAAAAAGAATTAAAACAAAAAATAGTTTGCGGTCGATACGATTTTTGTCCCGTCAGGTTACCGCAAACAAAGTACATTTCAATTTTGTCCTTACCCTTACTTGGGCACAGCCTCCATTCGCGCGGCAAATTTTGTTTAGGGAAACACACCCAAATTACTGAAAATACGAACTCTGGCAAAGTATGTAGGGTTTTACGCGAATATGACAATTAATTGACAAAACCGAAATTTGATTATCAATGCAATTTCTAGTCCTAATTTGGGCACAACGTTTAATGTATCAATGGGGATTTGAAAGCCCTGGTTACTATATCTTATGCGTGAAAATGCCAGGTTGGAATTTCAGTTGGGGCTGGCCACCATGACAGTTTTCCTGGCTCCAGGTGATTAAACGGACTGTTTCTTTAAGCAATGAACCATGTATACTTCCTCATAACACATATTTGTTGAAAATCACAAGCCGAGGCAATTCCTACTACGCTATGGTTTGACTTTAATTCATGAGAGGCTGATGATATACACGTACACAACATAACTTTTTCGTTTCTGAATTTTCTAAGAGGGACTTCAAAGGAAGTATTTGATACCTGAAGTACACGGAGTGAATAGGGCTCGCGAATGAAGATCCCTGTCTATATAGCCTTAGCATATGACTCAGAATGTTTAAAAATATATTCTTTTAGTGGACTGACCCATGCACCATTTGAAAAACCCAGAAAACTTAGGAAATTTGCCATAGTTTTGAAGCATATGTATGAAAAATTCATATATTATTTTACTTTTTCTTATATTTTTACTGTTTGCAGATAATCACAATGCCTGTCAAAATTTATCAAATTGGATGGATGTCGCCTTGCAAATTTCTCAGCTAGAAGGTTTTAAAAAGAATCACTATCTCTTATCCTAGGAAAGGGAGATAACCTAATATAAAAAAAATCGCAAAAAAGCCGCCAAAGCCAAAGATTACCAGCGAATATCCTTAAGCCACAGTGTGAGCACATATAATTATTTATCCATGTGGTGAGTTCTTTTATGTACTGTAAGATGTCCTTGTCGTGCGAACCTGTCTCCACAGTGTAAACATTCGTATGGTTTCTCACCTGTATGGCTCCTCAAATGAACAGTGAGAACCGACTTCCAGAGAAACTTAGTATTGCAGTATGTACATTTGAATGTCCACGAGTCGGTATGAGATTTGACATGCTTTTTGCGATCTTTCTCATAGTCAGTGCTGAATTCACAATGAGGGCATCTGAATGGGTGATCTCTAGTATGACTTTTGATATGTTTTTTAAGAGTACCTAATTCAGCAAATCTCGCGTCACAGCGTGGACATGTATATGGCTTTTCCCCCGTATGAATTCTCATGTGGCTAACCAGGGCAGATTCCCGAGAACACTTATACTCACACTGTGAGCACTCGTACGGTTTCTCTCCCGTATGAGTCCTCGTGTGTCTAACAAGCGAGTGTTTATTGGCAGTTCTATAATCACAGTGTAAACACGCGTGTGGTTTTTCTCCTGTATGTGTCTTCATATGAGTCCTGATTCGATTTTTACAGAGGGCCCTGTAATCACAATATGAACACATGTATGGCTTCTCTCCGGTGTGAGTTCTCACATGGAGGACGAGTGTATCTTTTAGGGCGAACCTATCACCACAGATTGAACACTTATGTGGCCTCTCGCCAGTATGTGTCTTTATATGACCATTGAGGCTAGCCTTGTAGGCGAATCTTCTTTCACACAGAGAGCACTTGTATGGCTTCTCCCCGGTGTGGCTCCTCATGTGAACGGAGAGATGTGCTTTGCTGTTCGACCTTTTACCACAAATAGAGCACTGTGTTTTATCCCCTATATGTATATTCATGTGATTATCCAGATATTGTTTAGTGGTAAACCTACTATCACAGTGAGAACAGGAATATTCTTTCTCCCTTGTCATGCTTGTGTGAGTTTCGATATGAGCAGTAAGGTTGCTCTTCCGGGTAAACCCTCTATCACAGTGTGAACATTTGTATGGCCTCTCACCTGTGTGCATTTTTAAATGCGCTACCAAATGCGTTTTCTTGGTCAACCTCTTACCACACAGCGAACATTCGTGAGGTTTAACTGCATTGTGCATTTTCATATGACTCCCCAAACCGCCCAATGTCGCAGATCTATAATCACACAGTGAACACTTGAATGGCTTCTCCCCTGAATGGATTCTCATATGCATTACCAATCGATAATTTCTGACAAACCGTTTACCACAGACTGTACATCTATAAGGCATTTCCCCAGTATGTTTTTTCATGTGTTCAACCAGAGAACCCTTTTTAGCATACCTACGATCACATAACGGACACAGGAATGGTTTTTCTCCTGTGTGTGATCTCATATGTTCGATCAGATTACAGTTATGAGAAGCTATATAATCACACAGTGGGCATTTATGTTCCCCTTTATGCCCCTTCTTCTCTGTCTCTGCTTTGTTTTCCCGTTTGCTGAAACTTCCTGTTCTATGTTCTTCCTGGTTAGGAATGCCTGCTCTATGTTCTTCACCCTGGTTAGCAGTGCCTGCTCTATGATCTTCACCCTGGCTAGCAGTGCCTGCTCTATGTTCTTCACCCTGGCTGGCAGTGCCTGCTCTATGTTCTTCACCCTGGCTAGCAGGGTCTAAACCCAGGTCGGGAAGCTCCTGAAAAAGACGATTGACATTTGTTCCAATGTATAAGCTCATGCAGGCCCTTGATAAAACATAAATTCAATATAACAAATGATGGGCGCAAGAATTACACCAGCAGACATTGTTTAGCTATTTGGACCTCAACTCAACAATTGAGGACTCCAACACGAACCTTACTAGACTACTGACAACGCGGCATCCAATAGTGCCAGAATCTGAGATACAACAAATCTTCACGATACAAGTACATTGGTGTAAGCGGAACATTAGTCGAACTACTTATAGCATACAAGCGTCTTGTCCGTCATTCTATACTCAGTCGTCGTCAAATGAAGAATTTTCGCGTCCATAAACCAAATACCTATCCCATATAACAGCATTAGCAACCAACAACAATCATAATATACATCATAGTATAGTATGACCAACGAAGATTTCCAACAAACAATGCTATCAAAACTTATATCTGGCGTTGATAACCAATTATCTTATTTGAATAATTTTGAAAATTTATTACAGACGATGACTAAATAAGTTATGTGTGTGTATATCGTGACTGCAGATTCATTGTTCAAGGGTTACGATGCAGTATACATGTAGTAGCGTCACCAAATATATAAATTAAGAACTTACCAACGTCCGCATAGCTTTGTTTTGATGGGGCGACGAATCACGTGTTTCATTGCGACTTTTGTCCAAAGCTCTCTTTACGGATGTCATATCTTTGATATCCTTCAACATTACATAACATTCTTTCAGCTTGTATTTGTCTGTATTTTTTCGCAAGCGATCCGTCTCCTGTATGAGTTTGTTCTCGGCCTTGGTTTCCTCGCTGGTATCCGATGTTACAACACCAGGACTCTCATCTCTCACATCTGATGTTGCCAACCCATGGCTTTCCTCACTGATATCTGATTTTACCACACCTTGACTTTCGTCTCTGGTATCTGATGTTACCACACCATGACTCTCATCTCTGGTATCCGATGATACCACACCATGACTCTCATCTCTGGTATCAGATGATACCACACCGGAACTTTCATCTGTGATATACGATGTTGCCGCACCTTGAATTTTCTCACTGGTAACTGATGTTACCATACCGTGATTTTCATCTTTGTTATCTGCACACGTTACATCATGGCTTTCATCTCTCATATCTGATGTTGCCACCTCATGGCTTTCCTCACTGGTATCTGATGTTACCATGCCTTGGCTTTGGTAACTGGTATCTGATGTCACCACAAAATGATTTCCATCCATGATATTCGATGATACCACACACTGACTTTCATCTTCGGCCACCTCATGGATTTCCTCACTGGTAACTGATGTTACCACACCGTGCTTTCCAGCTCTGCTATCTGCAGATGTTACCACACCATGGCTTTCCTCGCTTGTATCTGATGTTACCACACTGTGATTTCCATCTCTGTTATCTGTGGATGTCACCACACCATGGCTTCCGTCGCTGGTATCTGATGTTGCCACACCGTGATTTCCATCTCTGTTATCTGCAGATGTTACCACACCATGGCTTTCATAGCTAGTACCTGATGTTACCACACAGTGATTTCCATATCTGTTATCTGCAGATGTTACCACACCATGGCTTTCCTCGCTGGTATATGATGTTACCACACCGTCATTTCCATCTCTATTATCTGTAGATGTTACCACACCATGGTTTTCCTCGCTGGTATATGATGTTACCACGCCATGGATTTCCTCACTGGTATCTGATGTTACCACACCATTATTTCCATCTCTGCTATCTGCAGATGTTGCTATAAAATGGCTTTCCTCGCTGGTATATGATGTTACCACGCCGTGATTTCCATCTCTCATATCTAATGTTACCACGCCATGACTTTCATCTCTCATATCTGATCTTGACAACCCATGGCTTTCGACTCGGGTATCTGATGTTACCATTTTATGACACCCAACGCTGGTATCTGATGTTACCATGCCATGAATAACACTAGTAGCTGATGCTGTATCACAAGGACTTTCGTCGTTGTTATCTGATGTTACAACACCAGGACTTTCAACAATTCTATATGATGTTAACATACCATGACATTCGTCGTTTGTATCAGTGTGTACATCAGGCTCGGGTGTAACCATGGGAACAGATTTGAGTTCACGGTCGCTAGAGGGCGTGATCATCAATTCTTCGTCACCACTGTCAACAGTGCTCATTTCAGCAGGCTTAGTGTATGCAGTGATCCGTTCATCATGTTCATAGTCAACAGTAATGATGCTAGTAAATGTTCCTGTTTGATCTGCTAGGCTGCTGCACGCATTCTCCGAATCCGACTCCAGTGTCAATGTTATGGATTTCTTTCCCAGAGAGTCACTTTTATCTGGCCCATCCAAGTTCAAAGTCTCAGTTATAATATCACTGTTGTAATTGTGTGATTCGTCAATCACAGATCCTACAGTTTCCTCCATCTTTACTTCACCCAATATGTAGGCATACACAACTGTTCTTCCAGATTATAGGCTGCGTCTCGGCAACTCACGCAATCTCCATCGCAGTGATAATTAATTCAGACATCATATGTAGGAATTGATTTATAGGTCCGCCCTCTGCTTTAACCGATTCAGATCTTTATTCTACAATTAAAAGCAACCAAATTCCATTTAAAACACGCAAGGAAAAAGAAATATAAATATGTAGACGACACCACACCATACTTAAGGGGTGGGCTTGAATTAAGTTTTAACGATAAATAAAGGGTTTGCAATATTTTCAGGTCTACAGATGAACAAAGAGAAAATCTTTGAGAAGTTCACGAATTAACCTAGCAAGGCCAGGGTGGGTTGGAATTGGGTTGGGCGGTGTAGAGTCAATACGAGGATGGTGCAGGTCTACATCACAAGAGCTCGATTAAGAATGTTTGAATCGGTGAAAATAGATAATATATGATGAATAAACATGGTGAATTAATCAATGAATGGAAGAGGTAGAAGATGGGGTAGTTACTTCCCCTCGTGATGTCGACTATCTCTCGTCTGCTGGCAGGACTAAAACATAGATCATTAAGGGCCTTACGAGCTTCAATATGCGCATATGCAATGCTTAACTAAGGCCTTTAAAACCTACTGTAATAACTAGAATTTGACCTTTATGAATTAGGGCAAGGTCGATCAACTTAAATAGGTTTATAATTAATCATCATTTGCATATGTTCTGTTGTGTTAATTTGAAAAGCCGAGCCATGGTACCTCGCGACACTAAAATTACTAGAATATGACCGTGATATTAGGCCGAGGTCATTTAAATTGGAAAGGCTTCAATCGATATCTTGACCATATGTATTATGAGTTTGAAGAGCGAAGGTGTAATCAATCAAAACTGATCACCAATACTCAAATTTTACCTAGATAAAATAGGTCAAGGTCAGTAATCTTCTCCAGGGTTCCGACTTACTTCTGACAATAATCCTTCGAGAGATTTTGTGCTAACAAGCCACATGGACAGACAGACGGATGGACCATGCAGACAAAATTCTATGGCCAAAATTTGCCATAAAAATTCACATTATTGAACTGTACTTCCAGTATAAACATAGGTAAGTTTGAAGAAATACTCGAATTCAAGAAAATACCAAAAACTGAATCCACTCATTTGAGTAGAAAAATACTCAAATATTCGGACTCGTATGAATCCCTGTAATTGTATCTCATATCAACAGTAATACAGAGTGAATGAATTAATATTTTAGCTATCGGCAAATGAATCATTATCCGGTCATAAAACTAATATTTTTCTCTGAATTCACATTCAGAACAAGCAATACAATATCAAAGCAATTACGAAATTTTACAATGCTGAACATCATGGAGAGTCAGTTTTCGCTACATCCTGTTAGAATTTGTTTTAATATAAAATACTATAATTTTATAAAATATACTCTAGAGTGCAGTAGGATGAATGGAGGGATCGGGTCCTGGCTGTCCCCTGCTAAGACAATGGCTTGGGTAGCTAGGATAATCGCTGCTCCTCGCTGTGCCATAGAGCACTTAGTCGCGGCGATGCCTTGATCACTGCCGCATTGGTCTGTGTGACGGATTGGTCTCAGTGACGGACTGGTCTGAGTGACGGCGGGAGCACTTCGGGTACTGTTGACATACACATTCGTTGTTGTTGTAGTTGTATATCTGTTGTTGTTGTTGTCCTTGTAAAGCCAATCTTTAAACCGATCATGGGGAGATTGTCTCTGGTGCAACACAAACCCATTGTGCTTATTCTCTGAATACTGCTTGCTCCATTATGCTCGATAAAATACAGACCGTTTATAGACGGCAGAACTTAGGAAGGATTCACTGGCGGAAAATCACAAAATAAACTCTTCTTCTTTGTTGTCCGCCACTGGCAGCGCGCGGTAAACATTACCACCAGCGAAAATACAGACTTGAGCGGAAACGGAATGTCCATTATCCATAAATCTAGACTCCTTGCCAATATTGCCGTCTAGTATGGAAATTCTCCACTGAAGTGAAGGGCTAGGCTATTCTGGGTTTTCCTCAGTCGGTATTTCTCCCATTTCCATTCCATCCTTCGGAAGTTTCTCTGAAAGACATCGCGTAATATTCGAGCTGCACACGAAATAAAACCACAGCCAATGGTAATAAAAGAAACCGGTACTCTGTTTTGCTCCAGATTGGTCCTTCTATCATTCTACCAACTTGCAATGCTCAATACTCACTCAATCTAGAGATATCGCCGTTTATTCACAACTGCACTAAATTTTTAGACACAATTTTCAAAAAAATGCGGTCAATTCAAATTACAGTGGACTTTACAAAACACAATCTTCGCATAGCGCACGATCCAATTTCACAGGCTCACTCCACTTAGCCCTGTCCCTAATAGCCCAAGATAGCCAATACGACGTTATGTCGACGAATTGGGGAAAACCGACGCACATACGGTTCAGTTTGAATCCCACCGAATAACTGCTTCAGTTTAGAGCGTGGACGAACTAATATTCGTATGCTTATCCATATCAACTGGGAAAATGATCTCAAAATAGCATTTCCCAACAAAAATGTGATAAAAACAAGGTTAGTTTATGCACAGCAACTTCTTTTATTTCTTTGAATATGACGTTTCGTTAAAGATACATACAAATTGTTTAAAGCTACGGAATAAATATGCCTAGATTGCAGACAAGAGGACAGGTAAATGAATGATGAGTAAACTTTAATCCAATAAATCTTGAGTGAGGTTGGGTAAACATTGTCCAAGTCATAGTTATTGTCATTACCAGAAAAATATTCTCTCCACAAAGACAGTCCGGCCAAATGTCAACTGGCTCTAACAGTAACACCCATCAGGCACAGATACAACTCACACATACAACATACTAGAACCACAGGGGTTCGTTAGCGTTGTTAATTGGTTAATTAGGTTGATTATTGGGGGGGGGGTCGAGGTAGGTTATTCCCTACATCGATCCCCCTTGTTATCAACCTAATCAACCAATTAACAATGGTAACGAGCCCCTGTGACTGGAACAGGGTTTAATACTTTTTCTACAAAATTTCAACCATTATTATAAACGTACATACATGTATATTTCCGCATTACTACGGTTCTATCCCAGGGGCTGCAAACCTACTATTGGTTATATTCTTATTATTTCCGCCAGATTTTGTAGCAAACTTTCACTCGACAACACTGCACCGACAAAACTGAAATTTCACAAGATTGTGACAAGTGGGACATAACCTGATGTGGTTGATTGGTCAAAAGCAGCCAGCGGCCTTCTTGAATTTAGTCAAAAATCAACAATGACCTTCTCCGAAAGAACCCCTGCACCGATCGACGTGAAACGAAGGGTCAGGGTCTCTCGAATGTGTCATTTTGGACTCTGAACACTATTGACCACAACCTGTAACCATCTGGGTCATCTATACGCGGTATGGACGGCGAAGTGTACTCCAAAGTATTGACCAATCAAAGTCATCGGATTTTGAGGTAACGGATTTGGGTGGAAAAGGTGGCTATATATATATATATATATATATATATGTGTTTTCGGATAAAGGCGCATATAGTTGGTTTGAAGTTGAAAATTACTTGCATTGACATGCCAGTGAAATTTCAAATATGTCCGATCGCTCCCATAGTTCACACGAATATACCTTATGATATGTCGGTCTCAATCCCAAGTGCCACTTTCTAATTTAACCAACTTATTAGCAGCCATCTTGGATTTAATCGGTCAATCGAAAGTCGGATTTTAAAGTAATAGATTTAGAAGGAAAAAAAGGCTATACATGTTCTTTGGATACCACAAAGCCGAATATGGTGGGGTCGAAGTTCGAAATTTTTGCCATTGATATGGAAACGTTAATAAATGAGGATTTCGACTATATTTTCATGGTCCATCAATCGCTTCCAAAGTTAACATGAACTTTAGGATGTCGTTCTCATTTCCATGTACCATTTTCTGATTTGACGAGTCATTTGGTAGCCATCTTGAATTTAACATAAACGCTCCAAAGATCTTATCCAGAAAAACCGTTGAACCGATCGACGCAATAGTTAGTACGTGTCTTGACCGATGGGTCGGGGTCTCTGGCAGGCGTATTTGAGAGTTGTTAAGTGAAACAAAAATGGCCATCTTCATTCTACCAAAATTGTTCAATTTCCATGCGATGCATTTGGACACGCAAGTGGCCACATGCATGGATCATTGGGGATACCGCGATGAAAGATTGTTGGATTCTTAGTGAAAAAGTTGTCAGAACTCGCACAATACATTGAACCCGAGTGAAACTTATCAGTTACTACTCAGCAAATCACGGTCAGCAACTGGCCAGATTATCTGAAGGGCTTATTTACTGGAAGGGCTTATTTACAGGGCGGAAAGTGCCCCGCCTAGTGAACTTTTCTCTGCTGCTCCCAAACGACAAAACCGAGGTGACTTTTAAGCTTATCTTATTGGGGTCATTTTGAGTCTATTTTCATATACCCCCGGGTAGAGGATCATGGGTAAATTCAAAATGGCGGCCATGTGGTATCCGCGAAAGTCGTATTTTTCATCTTTTCGGTCCATTTCTTCACATTTTCCTTGCCTAAAAGGCCTTGAAAGTATATTATTTATGCAAAACTAATTATTCTCTATTTTATAAGATTGTTTTCGAGAGAAAAATCTGAAAAATGAAAATTTCGAAAAATCGACCCCAAAAAGGCCGAAAAATGGCTTCCGAGAAGATGACCCCACCGTGACGTCATCATGGCGGCCATCTTGGATTTTTTTACATTTTCCGGTAGAGCTTGAACCCAAGATACTGTGTGGTAAGTTTCAGCGCTCTAGCCTTAGTGGTAGAGAAAATATATAGGGGGGCACTTTCCGTCCCCCCCAGGCTGCGACACACCCCAAATCGCCCAGGCCAGATAGGGTTAAGTTATCAAAGTCGGACAACAATATTGATGTCGGGGGAGGGGAATTTGGTTTTAATGACACACTCAAGGTTGTTTCACTTACATGGTGACAGTCAGTTTGGATGTTGGAGAAAGCCGGAGTACCCAGAGACAACCACCGCCAGTAGGCGATTAACTGACAAACTTTCACACATGCACCAGCTGGGCTCCACCCCATAGCGGTTCAGTGGTTTGAGGCTAGCGATCACCAGCGAAACGCCTTCTTGGACAACATGATCACCGAGGGCCCTGTATGGATGTCGGACAACCATATTGCTTTTATAAGAAACACTGTAATGACAAACTATGTTGATGAGCATGGATAGAGGTTACTATATCTTATGCGTGAAAATGCCAGGTTGGAATTTCAGTTGGGGCTGGCCACCATGAAAGTTTTCCTGGCTCCAGGTGATTAAACGGACTGTTTCTTTAAACAGAAAACCATGTATACTTCCTCATAACATATATTTGTTGAAAATCACAAGCCGAGGCAATTCCTACGCTATGGTTTGACTTTTATTCATGAGAGGCTGATAATATACATGTACACAACATAACTTTTTCGTTTCTGAATTTTCTAACGGGGACTTCAAAGGAAGTATTTGATACCTGAAGTACACGGAGTGAATAGGGCTCGCGAATGAAGATCCCTGTCTATATAGCCTTAGCATATGACTCAGAATGTTTAAAAATATATTCCTTTAGTGGACTGACCCATGCACCATTTGAAAAACCCAGAAAACTTAGGAAATTTGCCATAGTTTTGAAGCATATCTATGAAAAATTCATATGAATAATATTTTACTTTTTCTTATATTCTTACCGTTTGCAGATAATCACAATGCCTGTCAAAATTTATCAAATTGGATGGATGTTGCCTTGCAAATTTCTCAGCTAGAAGGTTTTAAAAAGAATCACTATCTCTTATCCTAGGAAAGGGAGATAACCTAATACTAAAAAAAATCTCAAAATGGCCGCCAAAGCCAAAAATTACCAGCTTAGATCCTTAAGCCACAGTGTGAGCACATATAATTATTTATCCATGTGGTGAGTTCTTTTATGTACAGTAAGATGTCCTTGTCGTGCGAACTTGTGTCCACAGTGTAAACATTCGTATGGTTTCTCACCTGTATGGCTCCTCAAATGAACAGTGAGAGCCGACTTACAGCGAAACTTATTATTGCAGTATGAACATTTGAACGTCCTCAAGTCGGTATGAGATTTGACATGCCTTTTGCGATCCTTCAAATAGTCAGTGCTGAATTCACAATGAGGGCATCTGAATGGGTGATCTCTGGTGTGACTTTTGATATGTTTTTTAAGAGTACCTAATTCAGCAAATCTCGCGTCACAGCGTGGACATGTATATGGCTTTTCCTCCGTATGAGTTCTCATGTGACTAACAAGGGAAGATTCCCGAGAACACTTATACTCACATTGTGAGCACTCCTACGGTTTCTCTCCCGTACGAGTCCTCGTGTGTCTAACAAGCGAGTGTTTATCGGCAGTTCTATAATCACAGTGTGGACACGCGTGTGGTTTCTCTCCTGTATGTGTCTTAATATGATTCCTGATCCGACTTCTGCAGACGGCTCTGTAATCACAAAATGAGCACATGTATGGCTTCTCTCCAGTGTGAGTTCTCACATGGATGACGAGTCCCTCTTTTTGGGAAAATCGGTCACCACAGATTGAACACTTATGTGGCCTCTCCCCAGTATGTCTCTTTGTATGATCATTGAGACTAGCCTTGTAGGCGAATCTTCTATCACACAGAGAGCACTTGTATGGCTTCTCCCCGGTGTGGTTCCTCATGTGAACAGAGAGTTTTGCTTTGCTGTTTGACCTTTTACCACAGATAGAGCACTGTGTTTTACACCTATATGTTGATTCATGTGACTATTCAGAGATCTTTGACTGGCAAACCTACTATCACAATGAGAACAGGAATATTCTTTCTCCCTTGACATGCTTGTGTGAGTTTCGATATGAGCAGTAAGGCTGCCCTTCTGGGTAAACCCACTATCACAGTGCGGACATTCGAATGGCCTCTCGCCTGTGTGCATTTTTAAATGCGCTACCAATCCGGTTTTCGTGGTCAACCTCTTACCACACAGCGAACATTCGTGAGGCTTGACTGCATTATGCGTTTACATATGTCTCCCCACAGCGCCCAAACTCGCGGATCTATAATCACACAGTGGACACTTGAATGGCTTCTCCCCTGTATGGATTCTCATATGGAGTAGCAGTTGAAAATTTCTGATAAACCGTTTACCACAGACTGTACATCCATAAGG
Organism: Hanleya hanleyi; assembly: GCA_036873755.1. Taxonomy (NCBI): domain Eukaryota; kingdom Metazoa; phylum Mollusca; class Polyplacophora; order Lepidopleurida; family Hanleyidae; genus Hanleya; species Hanleya hanleyi. Next base: position 35,562 of record JAVTVY010015758.1, on the reverse strand, counting down.
CATTTCCCCGGTATGTTTTTTCATGTGTTCAACCAGAGAACCTTTTCTAGCATACCTACGATCACATAATGGTCACAGGAATGGTTTTTCTCCTGTGTGTGATCTCATATGTTCGATCAGATTACAGTTATGAGGAGCTATATAATCACACAGTGGGCATTCATGTCCCTCCTTCTTTGTCTCTGCTTTGTGTTCCCCTTTGCTGGCAGTTTCTGTTCTATGTTCACCCTGGTTAGGAATGCCTGCTCTATGTTCTTCACCCTGGTTAGCATTGCCTGCTCTATGTTCTTCACCCTGGCTGGCAGTGCCTGCTCTATGTTCCCCTTTGCTAGCAGTATTTGCTCTATCTTCCTCCTTAATAGCAGTGCCTGCTTTATGTCCCCCCTTGCTAGTAGTATCTGCACTCTCTTGTTTAACCTTCCCTACATGTTGAAGATACCTCAGCTTGCCCAGATTTTTTGAGTGTGTAGCGTCCATGTTGTTAGTTTTCCTCATCACTGGTCCATCTGAACACTGATATCGGGGCATAGAAGATGGTAATCTTTTGAAACCCGAAGACAGGTATTGGGATAAATCCAGGTCGGGATGATCCTGTAAGAGACGATTGATATTTGTTCAAATGTATAAACTCATGCTGGCCCTTGATAAACAATAAATTCAATATAACAAATGATAGGCGCAAGAATTATTCCAGCAGACCTTGTTCAGCTATTTGGACCTCAACTCGACAATTGAGGACTTCAACACGAACCTTACTAGACTACTGACAACGTGATATTAAATAGTGCCAGATACAGCAAATCTTCCGGATACCGGTAAATTGGTGTAAGAAAAATGTCGTCCTTCATTTAAGGTGACGCGAAATTCAAATTAACAGGGGTTCGACCCTGCCAGTATTTCATATTAAACTTCTGAAATAAAATATGTTTTGTGCAAAAGCTTTAAGATAAATCATATGATGTGGAGTAGAATGATTTAATAGCAAAATTGAAGAAAAATGTTGTCCTTCATTTAAGGCGACGCGAAATTCAAACGACCAGGGGTTCGATACTGCAGGGATTCCCCTGCCAGTTATTTCATATTATACTTCTGAAATAAAATATGGTTTGTGCAAAAGCTTTCTGATAATCGATGTAGCAAAATTGAAGAAAAATGTTGTCTTTCATTTAAGGCGACATGAAATTCGAAGCTAACAGGGGTTCGAGGGTCCCCGCCGGTTATTTTTCTCTTATACTTGGGAAATAAAATAATGTCACCAACCATGCTAGTTATTACTATAAAAGGAAAAAAAATAGGTGAACAGCATGTGTGTGAAAAAGCAATGTACACTGCATCTCACACATCACATGAGGCTGAGAAGCTGTGGATAGAAAAAAGTCCAAAACTTTTAGTGCCCCGGGGGTGGAGAAATCCCCCGAAGGGTAGTGCATAGGTTGAACAAGTGTTGCATCATGTAAGCTCTCAGAATATATGGGAATTGGAGGGTTCCATCCAATGGTAAACTTGAATGGCCCAGGCTTTCTTGTATCAGAGAACCTTCAAAAGTCACAATGAAACATGCAACCAAGAGTTCCCAATGGACATAGATAACAGTGCAAAAAGCCAAGCCATCAATAAATAAAAAAATAAATAAAATTCATGAAATCATCATAGCCATCTGAAAATCTAATCATTTCATCAGTCAACATTCAGGAAGCTCTCACCAAAGTTTGGTCAGGCCTGACCTGCAGATATTCAGCGGACAATAACAAGTTGATGGGCATAGATAACATTGCAAAAGCTGAGCCATCAATAAATAATAATAAAAAAATAATCACCAAATAATAAAAAAAAAATAATCACCAAAGTTTGGTCAGGCCCGCCTTCATAGATCTGCAGATATTCAGCGGACAAGAAAATGTTGACGGACGGATGGACGGATGGACGGACGTACGTACATGGCAACGACAAGACCCTACAGCCCAATGGGCTGAAGGGTAATTATGAAGGGTTAAATCAAGGGTTACGATGCAGTAGTAGCTTCATCAAATATATAAATTAAGTACTCACCAATGTCCGCATAGCTTTGTTTTGATGGGGCGACGAATCATGTATTTCATTACGACTTTTGTCTAAAGCTCTCTTTATGGATGTCATATCTTTGATATCCTTCAATATTACATAACATTCCTTCAGCTTGAATTTCTCTGTGTTTTTTTGCAAGCGATCCGTCTCCTGTACGAGTTTGTTCTCGGCCTTGGTTTCCGCGCTGATATCCGACGTTACCACACCGTGATTTCCATCTCTGGTATCCGATGTTACCACAACATGACTCTCATCTCTCATATCTGATGTTGCCAACCCATGGCTTTTCTCGCTGGTATCTGATTTCACCACACCTTGACTTTCGTCTCTGGTATCTGATGTTACCACACCATGACTTTCATCTCTGGTATCCGATGGTACCACACCAGGACTTTCATCTCTATTATATGATGTTGTCAACCAATGGCTTTCCTCGCTGGTATCTGATGTTACCACATCATGACTCTCATCTCTGGTATCCAATGATACCACACCAGGACTTTCATCTCTCTTATATGATGTTGTCAACCAATGGCTTTCCTCGCTGGTATCTGATGTTACCACACATTGACTTTCGTCTCTGGCATCTGATGTCACGACATCATGATTTGCATCTCTGGTATCCGATGATACCACACCAGAACTTTCATCTCTCATATATGATGTTGCCACCCCTTGGATTTTCTCACTGGTAACTGATGTTACCATACCGTGATTTCCATCTTTGTTATCTGCACACGTTACCACACCATGGTTTCCATCTCTCATATCTGATGTTGCCACCTCATGTCTTTCCTCACTGGTACCTGATGTTACAACACTTTGACTTTGGTAACTGGTATCTGATGTTACAACACCTTGAATTTGGTAACTGGTATCTGATGTTACACCTTGACTTTGGTAACTGGTATCTGATGTTACAACACCTTGACTTTGGTAACTGCTATCTGATGTTACAACAACTTGACTTTGGTAACTGGTATCTGATGTTACAACATCTTGACTTTGGTAACTGGTATCTGATGTTACAACACCTTGACTTTGGTAACTGGTATCTGATGTTACAACACCTTGACTTTGGTAACTGGTATCTGATGTTACAACACCTTGACTTTGGTAACTGGTATCTGATGTTACAACACCTTGACTTTGGTAACTGGTATCTGATGTTACAACACCTTGACTTTGGTAACTGGTATCTGATGTCACCACACCATGATTTCCATCCATGATATCCGATGATACCACACATTGACTTTCATCTGTGGCCACCTCATGAATTTCCTCACTGGTAATTGATGTTACCACACCATGATTTCCATCTCTATATGCAGATGTTACCACACCATGGCTTTCATCGCTAGTACCTGATGTTACCACACAGTGATTTCCATGTCTGTTATCTGCAGATTTTACCACACCATGGCTTTCCTTGTTGGTATATGATGTTACCACACCGTGATTTCCATCTCTGTTATCTTCGCTGGTATCTGATGTTACCACGCCATGGATTTCCTCCATGGTATCCGATGTTACCACACCGTTATTTCCATCTCTGCTATCTGCAGATGTTGCTACAGAATGGCTTTCCTCGCTGGTATATGATGTTACCACGCCATGATTTCCATCTCTCATATTTAATGTTACCACGCCATGACTTTCATCTTTCATATCTGATCTTGACAACCCATGGCTTTCGACTCGGGTATCTGATGTTACCAAACCAGGACATCCAACGCTGGTATCTGATGTTACCACGCCATGAATAACACTAGTATATGATGCTGTGGAACGAGAACTTCCGTCGTTAATATCTGATGTTACCACACCAAGACTTTCAAAAATTCTATATGATGTGAACACACCATGACATTCGTCGTTTGTATCAGTGTGTACATCAGGCTCGGGTGTAACCATGGGAACAGATTTGAGTTCACGGTCGCTAGAGGGCGTGATCATCAATTCTTCGTCACCACTGTCAACAGTGCTCATTTCAGCAGGCTTAGTGTATGCAGTGATCCGTTCATCATGTTCATAGTCAACAGTTCTGATGCTAGTAAACGTCCCTGTTTGATCTGCTAGGCTGCTGCACCCATTCTCCGAATCCGTCTCCGGTGTCAATTTTATGGATTCCTTTCCCAGATAGTCACTTTTATCTGGCCCATCCAAGTTCAAAGTCTCAGTTATAATATCACTGTTGTAATTGTGTGATTCGTCAATCACAGATCCTACAGTTTCCTCCATCTTCACTACACCCAATATGCAGGCATAGACAACTGTTGTTCCCGATTATACGCTGCTTCTCGGCACCTCACGCAAACTCCATCACAGTTATGACAGTGGTAATTAATTCAGACATCATATGTAGGAATTGATTTAATTGTCCGCCTTCTGCTTTAACCGATTCAGATCTTTGTTCTACAATTAAAAGCAACCAAATTCCATTTGAAACACACAAGGAAAAAGAATATGTAGACGACACCACACCATATTTAAAGGGTGGGCTTGAATGAAGTTTTAACAATAAATAAAGGGTTTGCAATATTTTCAGGTCTACAGATGAACAAAGAGAAAATCTTTCAGAAGTTCACGAATTAGCCTAGCGAGGCCTGGGTCAAAGGCCAGGGTGGGGTGAAATTGGGTTGGGCAGTGTAAGGTCAGTACAAGGATGATGCAGGTCTACATCACAAGAGCTCGATGAAGAATGTTTGAATTGGTGAAAATAGGTAATATATGATGAATAAACATGGTAAATTAATAAATGAATGGAAGAGGTAGAAGATGGGGTAGTTACTGCCCCTCGTGATGTCGACTATCTCTCGTCTGCTGACAGGACTAAAACATAGATCATAACCATTAAGAGCCTTATGAACTGTAATATGCATCTATTCATGCTTAACTAAAGCCTTTAAAACCTACTGTAATAACTAGAACTTGACTTTTATGAATTAGGGCAAGGTCGATCAACTTGAATAGGTTTATAATTAATCATCAGTTGCACATGTTCTGTTGTGTAAATTTGAAAAGCCGAACCATGATACCTCGCGACTCTGAGATTACTAGAATATGACATTGATAAAATAAGCCAAGGTCCTTTAAATTGGAAAGGCTTCAATCTATCTCTTGACCATATGTATTATGAATTTGGAGAGGCAAGATGTAATCCTTCAAAAGTGATCACAAATACTCAAATTTGACCTAGATAAAATAAGTGAAGGTCAGTAATCTTCGCCAGGGTTCCGACTTGCTTCTGAGAATAATCCTTCAAGAGCTGTTGTGCTAACAAGCCAGATGAACAGACAGACGGACGGACCATGCAAACAAAATTCTATGGCCAAAATTTGCCATAAAAATTCACATTATTGAACTGTACTTGTAGTATAAATAACAATTTTCTAAGATTTTCTGATTTTTGTCCTTTGACCTTTTGACCTAAATATGAATAAAGCTCCTCTTTTTGCCATGAGTAAGTATTCCTAAAGTTGATACCCGTACATAACCTGAAACTGGATATACTGCACAGCTTACAAAAATTTAACAGATAGACGGATGGACAGATTGCATTATACGACCTTCATTTCATAATGGTTGTATAAAAATGACCATATCTTATCACTCCCTGGTTTCGATTATGACAGATTCGTACATAATAAACTTGCCCAACATTCTCTAAGTCTAACAACCTCCAAATGATCAATATTCCATATGGACACTATTTATCATATAACCCTTGTAATCTCTTTTCTACAATAAAGAGCTTTTAACGCAAATCACGGCCTCTGAACAAAAATAAATAAATAAAACAGATAGTGAAATCCCCTTCTCAGTAGGCTCAATTAATTAAAGGATAATGGCCCTAATTCCCTTACTCATGGCCCTACTTCCCATACTCAGGAATAGTCTATATGGAATTCAATGTCTTTGTCGTGATACATGTATAACTCTATTGGACGAAAAGCAATAGGCCTACCAATTCTAACAATGTTGGGGTCAATCTACAGTAATGTGAAAATCTCTGTTACAATGTACAGTGGCATTAGTGTAAAAAAAAAAATGAAATAACTCGAACTTTTCTGTACCATGGTGTGAGTCTGTAAATTGACCAAGGTTAGATAATTGAATTTGGGCGAAAATGTGGAGACCCATTCTCATGGCATCAGATTGTATATCTCCTATTGTCGTATATACCCTCTGATGTCAAAGTGGGGCTAATTGCGGCGCGCAAGTAGTAGGTAGCATGCAAATTGCAGCCTATTTCACCCGGATGTAGAGGTCAATTGGGGCGGAAACGAGGCGGTTAGGGAGGTCAAGTGCAGCATAGTTCCGGCAGAATCACCAAAAGCTACCTCCAACACAGGAGAGTTCCAATTGTTGGATGGAATGTATTCAGAATGTATTCCTCTGCGGTGATGCGGTCTGGCAGCGGTTTTGGCGGTGATTCGGTTTCGGGAAAAAGTAGTCCCTAGATAAAATGGTCCGATGGGGTCGAGTGAGGTATCAAAGTGAAGCATATGTGAAGGGGCATCTAATGGGCTGGATGTGGGGTTGAACTATCGGCATTCTGCGCATGGGCGGTGGCCCAAGGGTATGAAAATAGACGTTTTGGAGCTAGGGGAGCTACTAATGGTCCAATGGGGTCGAGTGAGGTATCAATGTGAAGCATTCGTGAAGGGGCATCTGATGGGCTGGGTGTGGGGTTGAACTATCGGCATACTGCGCATGCGCGGTGGCCCAAGGGTATGGAAATAGACGTGTTGGGAGCTAGGGGAGTCCCTAATTGACCAATGGGGTCGAGTGAGGTGTCAAAGTGAAGCATTCGTGAAGGGGCATCTAATGGGCTGGGTGTGGGTTGAAATATCGGCATTCTGCGCATGCGCGGTGGTCCAAGGGTATGAAAATAGCCGTTTTGGGATGTAGGGGAGCCCCTAATGGTCAAATGGGGTCGAGTGAGGTATCAAAGTGAAGCATTCGTGAAGGGGTATCTGATGGGTTGGGTGTGCGGTAGGAATATCATTCTGCGCATGCGTAGACGCAATGCGGATCTCTCGTCCAATCAGAAGCGAGTATTTCAAATCCGTTACAGAGCTCTCGTCCAATCAGAATCGAGTATTTTGACCCGGTGCATTATGGGACATATCCAAGATGGCGGCACGTATGTTCAAGGGTGCATTGCACACCTAAATGATGTGCGGCTAAAAACAGGCATGGGTTCGGATCTTCGGCCACAAATTGATGAAAAATCTTTAACAAAAACCCTGTGAAAGTATATATTTTCTAAATCGGCACACCCGTGCCATTATTTCAGAAGACTTGTGAGCTATTGAAATTGAATAGAAAATACGTACAATCCTCCTTAAACCTTCTTCAACTTTTCTGGAAAACTCCATAAAATATATGAAAATGTGTCAAATTCTACCCGCAACCCAGAGAAAACGTACGAAATGATTTTCTTTTTATGTATGTTAAAGTGTTTCCCGTCCAAAGAACAATTTAAAATGGCGAAAAAACAGGGGGTCGACCTACTCGTTTTTTTGTAAAATTTTATCGCCATAAAGGAATCATCATTTTCGCTTCCCGAAAAAGTGCGGATTTTGGCCCGCCAGATATTCAATTCCGGACACGATTAACTCTGTAGTGGCGAGTGGGTGCTATCAACAAGCAATTGTTATATCCTCGTTTGGAGAAATGGTGACGTCCAGCAGGGTGATACTATAGAAACCAGCTAGTAGAAAGGTAAGAAGAATTACCATGCTGTCAAAATCGGACGTCCTTCCTTATTATAAATTTAGGGAGGGGCCATTTGTGCGAAACCGTGGCCTAGTGTGGAGTGCACCCCAAGATGGCGGCACATCCGGTGTCGAAAACTGGCCATTTTGTCGTGTTGTGGTCAACTAGTGTCGAAAACTGGACCCTGTATGGGTCCCGCTAGACGTTTTGGAGCTAGGGGAGCCACTAATGGTCCAATAGGGTCGAGTGAGGTATCAAAGTGAAGCATTCGTGAAGGGGCATCTGATGGACTGGGTGTGGGGTTGAAATATCGGCATTCTGCGCATGCGCAGTCTGGCCGTAGTATAGAAATAGACGTGTTGGGGTGTAGGTGGGCCCTAGTGGGTCGATGGGATCGAGTGAGGTATCCATGTGAAGCCTAGGTGAGGGAGTTACACTAGGGTGTCGTATCCATTCTGCTGCGCAGGTCACGTGGGGGTTGTGACGTCACTTCCGGGTTTTCACTAAAACTACCTCCAAACATAGAAGAGTTCCAATGTTTTCCCTTAGACGTCCGTATGTTCAACCTCCGGGGTGTTTCCCGCCCCGGCCTCCCAGCGCGCGCGCGCGCGCGCGGGTTCTCCGGCCGCAGCGCGCGCGCGCGCGTCATCACCGGCAGTGCGCGCGCGGTTCAAAAGGTCACATCCAGGTCAAAAGGTCTCCCTTTCGGCAAGGTTCGGAGAATACATAGAACTTATAGTAATAAACTTAATCTATACGTGTTGGACGAGTCTTCACTCACCGTCTTCCTTTACACGCACCTCAATGAAATGCCCGCTCCAAACCTAGACCAAAACACGTACTTGGTCTGTGGGCTGATTTCATTGGCTCTCTATTTTACTATAGTGCTCTTGCATTCTAACATTGATGGGTTACATTTTGGCCCCATCCTACACCACTGATTTCAGTTTGACTGAATCTCCACATTGGGCATATACATTATTTATTCTGTATTATACAATCGGATAGCGGTTGTCGTGAATAACAACAAGTTCAGCAATGTTTATATATTTTATTATCCCCAATGTTACATCATACCCAGGCTGGGGGAGCCGCCCTGGGTATGTTTAGTATGTTCACAGCAAAACAAATTGAAATATCAAACACCATGTTTTATTATTTAACGCACCGTCACATTAGGTACAAGGGTTTACTGAGCTCAATTCAACGATCAGCATGTAGACATAGAGAGTATGTGCGGCATGTTATGGTATTCATCAGTGTGCGGGTGACGCATTCAACCGATGGCGGTGGTCGGTCAGCTTGGTCAGGAAAAACGTGATATTGGTTACCCTCTCTACCACCCATTGTATGTTGGGGCGTTGACGATGTGCCCATCTCAAGGCATCCACGGTGTCCAGTATCTCCAGCATCGTCTCTAGTGACCTCCGGTTAATGATGGTGAACGGTTGGTCAGACACATAGATATTATTGCCGGGATAATAATACCGTAACTGGCCAGTCTTTTTGTGACGTAATATGTACCCGAAAGCGACATTCAATTTGAAGGCCGTAGTTTGATCTTTGAGGATGGCTTCCACGTAGCTGCGTAGACGGGTGCGGTTGGTCAATGGAAAATTGTAAATATTTTGAATAGGGCCATGAGGGTGGAAACAGTGCCGTGTCATGGACCAATGGCGCCGATCGATGTCACTCACTGGATGGTTGTCCTGTAAGAGATCGCCCAGAAAATGTTCGATGTTGTCAGGTGTATGACTCGAAACCGTAACGCTGGGGTCCGGCTGGATATCCAGGCTCTTCTGAACTGTGGGTATAGTCGGGCTCTCCTTCATCGCATCACCATTGGCGTTCGTCTCCCCGGGCTTATCTTCACTGGGTCTGACCTTCCGCGGCTCCTCTTCAGTAGGAAGTTGTCGCTCAAACCGTAGAGACGGACCATGAATCAAACGCTGATGCCGTCTTAACTGACTGCGTCGTTTAAAGAGTTGACCACAATCCTCGCATGGACGCTTGCGTCGCCCATGAATTGAACGTTCGTGGCGCAGTAACTGATCCTCCCGATTAAATGACCCTGCGCAGGTTATACAAGTATACCATGCATTGTTGTGGGTGGAGGCCTCGTGGCGTCGTAAATTATCTAGACGAGTAAACTGCCTCTGACAAGTTGTGCAAGTGAACATCTTGGTGGAATCGCCCAGAAAATGTTCGATGTTGTCAGGCGTATGACTCTGTACCGGGGCATGAATCAACCGTTGGTGTTGCAGCAACTGACTGCGTCGTTTGAAGAGTTGACCACAATCCTCGCATGGACGCTTGGGTGGCCCATGAATTGAACGTTCGTGGCGCAGTAACTGATCCTCCCGATTAAATGACCGTGCGCAGGTTATACAAGTATGTCGTTCACCGTTGTGGATGGGGGACTCGTGGAGTCCCAAATCTTCTGGGCGAGAAAACTGCTTCTGGCAAGCTGTGCAAGTGAACATCTTGGTGGTTGACAGAGTGTCTGATGAAACGACAAGGCCGCTTCCCTTTTATTGCACGCTAGCTGGTAATCTATTTTTAGCACACTCTACGCCCAAGTCGAGGATCAAGACTGGTGTACGACTGAACCGCATTGCGCGCGCGCGCATGAAGACCCTCATACATACCCCAATGCAGGCGCAGACGCGAAGTGCCCGGAGACACAGACGTCACCGATCCGAAAAGACACGGACTTTATCGAAAAGACACGGCCTTTATCGAAAAGGCACGGGCTTTACCGAAAAGACACGGACGTACCCGAAAAGACACGAAGGTGAACGACATTGTGGAAAACCTCCACAGCCAGGCCCGTACATGCATTCCTATGATGTTCACGCATAATAAAAGGATTGATCTGTAATCTGTGTTGTTGTTCTCTTTTTTGGACTAACCCATCAGAATAGTACTATCACGGACTACACCCGACGTCTAGGCGCGCATGTGTGACCTGGTCTATAAAACACGTCTATCTGGATCCTACACCTTCATTTCTACGGTTGCAGAGCCATGACGGAGATCCAGCCCTATACGACTCGCATTTTACAGCATGCCAACGTGGTGAATTCACTCACGGGTTACCGAGCAGTGGTCCGGTCCATGTTTGCAGATGGCGACGACAACGAGGGGCGACGCCAGATCCTGAACGAGTTCACAGAAGCGGTCCTCGACAGAGTGCACTCGATGGAGAGGTGTGCCATCACTCACCACTACTGGACTATCACAGCCATCCTTGATGCTCGGGCTATGGACCAGGAGCGCTCACGCCGGAACCAGCGACGGCTGGTTGGCCTCACAATAGTCTGTGCCCTATTGACCCTGGCGCTGTGGTATTGACAGTGGGACTATAAATACGAGGGTCAGACAGAGTGTATGTCATTCACCGATCGTCATTGGATCAAGCATGTCACCAGGCCTACGAGCCATTCTGCCCCTTACACCCCCGATGGGGTTACACGTCTATGAAGATAAAGTCACCCTCGTGGAAGACCGTGGAAATGTTTGCTGGTCGCCCGCTGAGACCGTATCGAATACGGCGACGCTACACCGTGACGGCTGGACCAAATTTAAACGGGTGTTGAGCGGCGAGCTCGATGGACACGTCATCCACATAGACAATGCCATCTACGTATACCGTGGACCTTTCTTCCCACGCCTGGGTCGCTACCAAGACCCTACTCGAAGCTTCACCCTAGACCCCGATCTGTGGATAGCCTTCGAGAAAGTGGTGCCTATCGTGGACCAGCTGTTTACACCGGACTAGCGGTCATCAGACGAGTTGGAGTGGGCTCGTGCCCTGAGAGAAGCAGCGGCAGAACCCGACGACGATGCCATTGATTACCCGGCTAGAATCAGTCAGCCCACCTGATCCTTTGATCTCACGGGGTTCTCCCTATAAATACGAGAGACAGTCAAATCTGGTACCATTCACGTACTGATCATGGCGGAGCATATAATAATGGCGTATCTCAGCTTGACCCCCGATGTTTTCCTGCATGTGTATGCGGATAAGGTCGATATCATGGAGGAGGTGGGAGACATCTGTGATGCGGACCCTACACAACCGTGCCCGACTCACATTCGTCTGTCCCGATAGGGCTGGACCAAATTCAAACGGGTGTTGTCTGGTGAACTGGACGGCGACCTCATCCACTTGTGTCACGATGTGTGCATCCGACGCGGCCCTTTCTTAGCTCAATTGGCTCGGCTAGATGGGGTACAGTGCATTTTACCCTTCACCCTCATCTATGGTCTGCATTGGAAGATGCCGTGGTAGATGTGGATCAAGTGCTTATCAAGCGGTCATCAGGCGAGTTGGACTGGTCATTTACCATGGGCACTGTGGAAGCCAACGAAGAAAATCAGAAAGAAACTCCGGCCCAAGATATACCCGTTATAAATAAACGATAGAGCCAGGGTCCATCATCATTTTGTCACCATGAAGCGCTGGGAGAAGGTGTTGGATAACTTATACTACAGTCCCGACAGTCCGGCGGCCTATAGTGCCTGAAAGTAGACATGGAAGATATAGAGGGCCTGGGTGTGGCTAGCAGTTCGCGCGGTCCCTGTTCCAGCCGCTAGGTGGTCACTCACAGACACGCCGCAGCCGGTCGTGGCGCACCACACAGCGAAATTCAGCTGATTCTGCCAAAACTGCAAGGGATTAAAGCGCCACGCCTGAACAAGCTGGTCGCTTTTCACTTTAGGCAGACAGTATTTCACAAATACATCAGGAAACTTGGTCGCAAAGTCACCAACTGCTGCGTTCACCAGGATGTCTTGGTGAGTGAATGTCGTCCCAGTAACACTCGTTCCAGCGGTGTACACCCCGCCCGCTTGGTAGGTGGCCTTTACATTGAAGCTAAAGGCGTGTCTATCCATGCGCAATCCTTGCTGGTTTAGCACTTCGTGTGGCCGGCCATGTATGTAACACTGAGCAACATTCAAAACGGCGCAACAATCGACCTCACGCACGCGCTCAAGAATCAAAACGGACAACACAAAGTAGCACTGCTCGAGCTCACTTTCTATCCACTATGGGAGAATGTCCCAGCCGGAACTAGCTTCTCTGTCCGCGGAAAGCTTGTGGTTGTCCCTAGCGGTTATTACAATGTCTGCTCCCTTAATAAAGAGGTCTTCAAGCCACACGGGGCGGGCCTGGAGATAAACCATGCCACTGGTCGACTGAAGTTGACGACCGAAAATAGCATACAACTACTTGGCCTTGCGCGGCTTCTGGGGTTCTCAGATCCTGGCAGTACCCTTACTGGGACAGTGCAGGGCGACAGCTTCCCCACACTAGCACCCCATAAAGAAGTGTTCGCTCACCTGGATGAGGTGAGCACATCACACAATCTAGTGGCTGGCACCAGCACTGCGTACGCTTGTGTGGCCTACCCTTCTACTCTTCTAAGAGCTATATCTGTGACTGATGAAGGAATAAACTGCGGAAAAACCGTTTCTTTCCCTAATCCACAGTATAAGCCACTAATATCTGGCCCTATCCCGCAGCTAACGTTCTCCCTGTTAGATAAGTCAGATACACCAGTAAAGACCGCGTATATGAGTGTAACTCTTGATATTCATCCCTGACAACGATGGTTGAATCCGCAGGACCCAGATGCAGTGATTTGGCCTTAAGCGATCTCGCTGATACCGTGGGGTATGGCGCGACAGGTTACGCCGACCGCCTATACGGCTTTCAGTTCAAAAACGGCTTATACCATCGAAAGAAGCTTACGCCAGGAAGAAACACAGATGTCAGTTTCAAAGACCTTGAAGATATTAACACGGGAAACACACGGACGCACGTGAGATATAGCCTCGTTAAAATGGAAAACGGACAATGGACTCTCGCCGAAAGTGACAATGTGGGCTGTCTCATTGACCTTAATGTGGTCGAATCGGGAGTACAGGTCGATAAAGCTGGGTTTGTGAGAAAGGTTTTAAATCGAGGCACGGCATTCCTGTCCTACAGTCCGGTTGAAAACAACGTCAAAATTCACCTCCAGGACTGGAAATTCTATTTGAGAAGCACTGATCCTCGAGGGGCTCTAGTAATAAATACGTCGTTACCCGCCCTGACCACTCTTCCTCCAGACTCAACTATCGTTGATGCAATACTGTTACCGCCCGATCCCGCTCACGATAGATTCGTGGACATACTACCAGATCTCCAGATTAAGTGGCAAGATAAGCACGCTGATCAAGAGTTGCGGATTTTCTTTGGACTTAGCGCAGGTAAAAAGCTTGTCGTGCATCTGTCGTTAGAGGGCGTAACTACACGAGTAGGAAACGATGTGACAGTGGGCAACATCTTCCTAGCTGAAGGCGTCGGCTTAAAATCTCTCAAGGTGTTCAACCGGTCCTTGGATAACCTTGAGCTAGAGATAATGACAACAGCATATAGATTTATCATGGGACTATATCCAACATTGGACGAGGCCGAATCCGTGCATGACTACAGGCTAAAGCACATCTGTGATATCCAGCATAAACTCTCCCAAGATCGTGATTCCCGGTCTAGTTTGTACAAAAAATACCGCAAAGCGGTGAATGCTCTAGATGGCGTTGACTCTGCGCTTGCCACAGTGGCTTTGGGCCTCGGCGCGACTGGGGTCGGACTCTTGTCGACAATAATTGCCGCACCCGTTGTTGTAGCACTTGAAGTTTCGGCTCTTTCGAGTGGTTTGGCTGGAATAGCTTGCAAGTTCATATCTCGACGCCTGACCATCAAAGCTAAAAAACACGATGAAATTCGCGTCCTAGCGTCTTCAAAATTGGATTCCATCGCAGATGTTATCTCGCAAGCACTTGTGGATAACAAGATTTCTGATAGCGAATTCCGTCACATCCTAGCGGAGAAATCTAAATATGATGCCATGAGAAACGATATCAGGACTAAATCGTTGAAAGCATCCCATATCAGCCAGGAAGAAAAAAAACGAACTTCTGAAGCAAGGCAGGGAGGAAGCAAGGAAACAGTTTGCCAGGGCAATCGAAATAGAATCACGATAAACTGCTTTCTACAGGCGGATTATTAAATACGCCATGCGCAGCCCCTGCCACCCGGAACCGTGGGAACCACTACGATGTCCGCACGAACACGTAGTTAGGCCTTTTCGGCGCTTTAGCATATCATGTTAAAGCCATGGCTGACACTGCAAAAGAAGGCATGTCGTCAATCGATGATAAAATGCTAGCCAACATGGCCTACCATGCCGCTGTCGTTAGCGGCTTAGCGATAGGTTATGCTCGTCTGGGCAAAATTGTTTGGAAAGGGCCTGCCCCCAAGTTAGACTTTACAGGCTTTGACGTAGGAATGGTTATTGCAGACATCGGCCTGGCCATAGCCACGAAAGACTTGCTGATTAAGCAAGGAATCCTCCCCGCGGACATCTTGAAGTAGACACTCTGTCGCATTTACACACGCGAAAGCGGACAATAAATACTACAGCACTGCGTGCGGCTACTGACTGCCGGATCTGATAGCGAGCCGTTCAAGGGGCTTCCCCTCTCACTGAAGCCGAGAGAAAAAAATAGATTGCGTCGCAAAGTTTGGTTCAACTAACTTAGGTACGGACCTTTCTGATGACTGAAAGGCTAGTAAAGCGGATGCATCTTCTGTACGGGAATAAACGTCTATGGTCGCTCTTGTCAGTGTGCGGCTTGCAGGTCATCCGTTTTGGAGAGGAAACCATTCAATCTCCATCGGTTCGCGCCTAGTAGCGGCGATATGCCCATCAGATAATTTCAGCCCTTTAAAAATCTTCCTAACCTTACTCTGATAACAAGCTATCGAACTGAATCCTGATTCACCGCTCTTCTGACCCTATGTTTCTCCTCATCTTCTTAATCATTGTATCGCCTTCCAGCGTCAAGATATGTTCCCATTCCTCTTAGCCAGTGAGGTTTGATCTTCCATAGTTTGCACACAGACTTAAGAGAGGCGATCGCGCATCTTATCTTACCCTTTTCCACAGAACGCCATACACGGAGATACTGCGTGCGGCTACTGACTGCCGGATCTGATAGCGAGCCGTTCAAGGGGCTTCCCCTCTCAATGAAGCATATACTAACTCAAAGCCTGCCGAGAAAAAAAAATCGATATTAACCTACATGCACTAACCTAGCCTCAACATGTATTAAACCAAGAAAAAATCGATAATAACCTGCAAGCACTAAGCTAGCCTTCTTGTCTCTCGCTGGCCGCTTTTTCTCGGAGTTTCGAAATAGTCTGCTTTCTGAACGGATTCCACAAAAAAGTCCGGCCCCCCAGAAGTCCTCTAGGCACTCCCACGCTGTCTGCTCTTCCCTCAGCCTAAACAAAATAAGTCCACCCTGCTGCTACCCTGCTTACATGTATGTAGGCATACATGTACAAGTGTAGCAGTGAGTGAGTGAGTAGGATTTAACGTCGTTTTCAACATTGTTTCAGTCATATCACGACGGTGCCTACATGTGCCAGAACACGAGAGTGTCCACAGTTCCTATTATTCTGGACACTGACCAGACCAGTTAGTACAGCACCCGGTCACCCATCCAAGTATTGACCGAGCTCAACGCTGCTTAACTTCGGTGATCTGACGAGAACCGGTGTGCCCAACGTGATGCGCCGTACCCTACAAGTGTAGCATAGTGTTGTGAAGGAATTATACTGGCATACAAGTATTGATTTTCTTTCAAGCTTGAATAGATAAAGGGACACAACACCTGGTAACATGTACGTTTAGACCGAGCGACCTACATATCGCGATGACTCATGCATACATCAAAATATGTTGAAATTGGAATATGCCGAGATTTATTTCACCGATATACGGGGCTGATCAATTCTATATTGGATAAAACCCATTCCACATCAAACTGGCTCGAAAATTCTAAGGAAAGTTTGGTAGAAATATATGCGTTATTTTCAACCTAAATTGTTGTCCGTGAAAGATAGCTCAGGTGAGCCATGCGATATGTATCGTGTCTTTCAGTCACGTCTCACAAAAGGGGGGTTCGATCCCTGCCTGCTCTTGGAACGCTAGTTCCGAACTCTTCTCACAAATAATCTAGACTCATTTCGAATTGTCTAGGATGCCACGGAGGAGAGTTATTACGAGCAATTGCGTCCCAAATAAATACTTTAATAAAAAAAACCGTCACAATGGCCAAGAAGACATGTGACAGGACTACGTCACAGGCCACGAAGCCATGTGACGGGACTCAGTGAGACGTGACACCCCGGTTTTGCATTTTTTGACCGAAATAATTTTTGTTTGGTCCGTATCTCCATCGATTCTGTATGTTTAATGGGGGGTTGCAGCGTAGAACCTGGGCCGGCAAGGGTGGTGGGCCGTCCCGAGGCAGTTTGGATTACAGGTAACCCGTAGCTACGAAACGGTCGTGGTTTTTTTGTTCTGGTAATCTCTGTCAAAAAATCTGCTCTCTGAACGGATTCCACAGAAAAAGCCCGGCACCCTAGAGGTCCTCTAGGCACCCCCACACTGTCTGCTCTTCCCTCAGCCTGAACAAAAAAAAGTCCATTCACCCCCCCTGCTGCTCGGTGACTACCCTATAGCTGTCGTCGCCATGTATTGGTGGGGACAAATGGTGACGAGGTCATTTCATCGCCATTTACTGGTGATGGGACCTGGTCATCACAAATAAATGGCGACGAGCAGTGAGTGTAGATTTCAGGTCATCGCCAATGTACCTTTTGGTGATGGGGCCTGCTTATCGCCAATACATCCATAGCAATGGGCATCACCCTATAATAGTGATGATGGCTCTAGCTCATGACCATTAGCGATAGTATCGTGGCCTTTTGTGGTGATGGTCAGCACCATTGTTTGTGGCGATGGTCAGTACCATTGTTTGTGGTGATGGTCAGCACCATTGTTTGTTGTGATGGTCAGCACCATTGTTTGTGGTGATGGTCAGCACCATTGTTTGTGGTGATGGTCAGCACCATTGTTTGTGGTGATGGTCAGCACCATTGTTTGTGGTGATGGTCAGTACCATTGTTTGTGCTGATGGTCAGCACCATTGTTTGTGGTGATGGTCAGCACCATTGTTTTGGCTGTGAGGACTTACAAACTCTTCTACCCTGCGAATGAATGAGATTCGAAAATTAGGAGGGCAGGAAGATTAAATGAGAATAACTTCGTATATTATCGTCCAAACCTTGATACTGGCTTTGAGTTTTGATCCAAATACCTTCCTGAGGGTATTACTCTTAATCAAAGTAACCTGAAATTACCAATGGGAGGTCACCAGGAACCATTTCAAACTACGAAAAATGTATCACGGGGATATAGCTGCTTCTATGGGCATAACTTTTCACATTTGTGACCTAAAAATAGTTTGGGATATTTTTAGTCAGTATACTTTGCTGTATATGATTGTACCGATATAATGGATCTATCCTGAATCTGATCGGTGCACAGTCAGAAAATGGTGATGTGGCTGCCATCGCCATTTATTGGTGAGGACAATCGTTGACGACGTCATTTCCTCGCCATTTGTTGGTGATGGGGCCTAGTCATCGCCAATAAATGCATGGCGACGAGCAATGAGTAAAGATTTCAGGTCATCGCCATTCTTTGGCGATGGGGCTTGGTCATCGCAAATGAATAGCGATGAGATAATCGTCAATATATGACGATGGCCATCACCATATAATGGTGATGATGGAATATGGCAATGGCTCTAACTCATCACCATTCATTGGTGATACTGCTGTCGCATTTTGTTGGTGATAGCCATCACCATTTTACGGTTTGGCATGGGTGACTTAATCGTTAAAGAAACGTGGTTGACCGGTTTAGAGCTTGTCGGAAATTCAATTCAGATTCACTCTTATATTACGAGTATACTGTGTGCGATGGACTGAATGCGACGTCAACCTTAATTCTCTCTCTCTCCCTGTGTGCGATGGAAGCGTTCAGAAGCGTTTCACTGTGGAAGGGTCGTAGAAAGAGAATGGGGAGGCACAGGTGTTCCGAGTTTTACAAAGGACAACGCTATTTTTAGCGCAGAGGCGACCAAATGTACATTGGGACGCATAGGTGTCCAGGATGATACAGAGGCCGAGACTATTTTCGGCGATGAGTCAGAGAAAGGCCACGGAGACGCGTGTGTTCTCCGATCGTCTAGAGGACGAAGACTATCTTCGGCGAAGAGTAAGAGGGAAAGGGCAGGGGTTGATCAGAAGTCGGAGTTATATCACGTGCCGTAGAGGATAAAAGGACGGGCTTTTCGAGCTCATTCGTCTGTTTCTAGACGTATACGGAAGAAGAACCAATTTGATCTGTGCGCTGCCGGGCTTGGAGGAAATGAGCATGTCCGACGAAGCTATGTCACTTTACGTATAACGTTATGGTGGTATGCGGTAAAAGAAGTCGTTCTTTTTTTCTTCAAATGTTGTACATGTATGATTACGAGAAAATATGAGGAGATTTCCCCTATGGTCAACTGTCTGGTAACAATCAGTAAACCGCACCAGAAATCCAGAATGCCCCCCCCCCCCCCTTTCCCATTTTCACTGAAACATGGGCTCAAGCGAGCACGTACATCGGTCTTTGTCCGTCACTTCCGAGAAAGGGAGAATAAAGAATCAAATTCCAACTTATACCTGTTAAAATATGAGATCAATAGCGTTATTTGAGTGTGACATTAAGCCAAATTCCCTCCCTCAATAGCGGTACTGGATATCAGAGATCTGACCAACAATAACAAATGCAATATATGTATTATTTTCCGTCAGATACGCAAGAGGAAAACTTCCTGTTCGATCTATCCACGTCTGAGAAGTAAGTTCCTATAGGATGTGTACCAAGTTGAATGTGGTACATTTTTTAGACAATTCCAACTGAATGTGTATACGCTATTGGATTCAGGCAGAACGGAATAGAAGATTGGTCCTGTTCAATATATTTCTGATGTGTCTCTCGTTGCATACGTGATGTGAATTTGTGAAGCTTAGCTCTAATTATTGAAGATACTTCAGCAATACTGTAAAGAAAGTCTAGGCAAATGAGAGTTGCATATGTGGTACCAGTGGACGATGGAAACAATTTTGTTGAGGCGTTCAACTGTTATCACAATTGTTTGACAACCCAATGAAATTACCTTTCCCCGAAACACAACACAACACAACACAACACCGAAGATTAAAAATTGTATATTATCTGAACTAAACAAGATAACATTTTGGTAGTAACCCTACAATATTGCAGAGGTCGGTGTCCGCATCATAGTGAACATTGTTGCCCAGGAAGCAGATCGGCTTTCATTCATGGTTTATGTATTCATGCACACAGCAACCTGCAGCCAAAGCTCAATGACATTGTTATTGTAGACATGTACAAGAATGAAGTCACTGAATCTGATTCATATTCATAATTTATTTGTGTGGCAATTGACAACCAGAAAATAATATAAGTAGCCTATAGGTCTTCTTCAAGATTACACGTATGCCTACCGGTACATCGAATAATTATTTTAAAATCCATTCAGCAATTGCACACAGAAAAAATACCCTTACGTTACTAAAAAATTCAATCACAGACACAGAAAACCATTATTAACATCAAAAAATAAATTTACCTCCACTGCCTGGCCCAAACGGAAAATTATTTTGTCAACTTCAACAGGTCAGAGCAAAGCACTAAGTGGGGTATATATCCAATCTAATTAAAATTAAATCCTAACGGCTTCCCCATTTGGATATGTCGCTGTTAGGATCTAACCGGCTTGCAGTAAGGCGCGTGTTGACCGATCCCGAGAGGTTTTCATAGTGCTTTGAAGGGAACGTAATGACAAGTGCTTTCTGGTTGGCTCAGCCGAAGCACACGCCAAGCTGTGGGGGAATCTTCTGATGTTGCCGCCCACCCGCCAGATTGGCTCCATAATGCGGGGTAGAATTATGGACTCGTCCTTGACGTAACCTTGAGTCCATGAACCTATCCCCCCTGCCCGACTCAAGTAAAGTAGTTAAAATGCGGTTGTGATGTCATAAGATTATTAAATATTCATGAGCTGGGCGCTCCGAACACAAAATTCAATTGAAATCAGTAAGATCCTACATAGCGACATATACGATTGGGGAGCATTGATAGGATATTAATTTATTAAGATTGGGTATATATCCCACCTAAGATATTAAATCAAAGTTTGGATATTGAAATATATCCTAATTGGGATATTTTCACCGATTTTCATACTAAACGGCAATGTCGGATTTCGGCATCAAAACTACCAAAAACAAGATAGAATCTACTTCACAAAACTGACAATACGATTGTATAATTTTGCTGACCTTTTCTCGTCGACATTATTATCTGTGCAATTGCAATTACGTGCAATACTTTTTGATGCTGTTGTTGCAGTATACTTCCCATCAATAACCACTGTTGTATGTCTTTAAACGAACAGAAGAACTACTAGCACAATATGCCAGCTTGAACATATGGAAGTATGAAAAAAATATTCAAATTGCGATATTTTATCCCAATTGGGATATATATCCCAGTTAGTCCTTTTCCCTGACCTGTTCAACGAGCTGTCATTACGGATATGGTAAGAATCAAGAACATTACTTTTGCTGGATGACAAATGATGCAGGACGATAAGATCAGTCAATTTGAAAATTGCAGTAAAAAGGATGCTTTCGCTTGATGAAATAAATCAAGTTTTCCTTGCAAGAAATGTTTTCAAACTTAGCACACAAAACGGCGGCTTTCAGTCATGCCATGTGCATGCTTTCAGTCACGCAGTAGCGCGGAAACTTGCAACATTCATTTATTTGATAATATTAACACGTGTGCGCCGGGAAACAAGTAATGAATTCAGTGACGGGTATAAAACGTTTTACACACCTCGATCTGTCCGAATGTCACACTCGCACAGTGTCAAAACTCTCCAGTCGACTGATGGAACGAAAACGAAACTGCCTCCTCGTCTCTCCTTTTCAAACTCTCTCACCGGGACTGCACTATAATTTTGGCAGTGCGGTTCAGCCGATCTTAAAACATGACGTCTTTTCGTAAATTCGGTGTATTTCATTGGCTATCAGAACCGAAGATGAAGTGGGCATATTCCGCGACTATGACCTGTGCCATATTGACCAGTTTACAGACAAAACACAATCTTTCGAAGAAAATCTCTCAAGATATCAGCAGAAGTGTTGTCCAGGAAACGCATTCGACATATTCTTCAATAT
This sequence comes from Hanleya hanleyi, assembly GCA_036873755.1. NCBI lineage: Eukaryota > Metazoa > Mollusca > Polyplacophora > Lepidopleurida > Hanleyidae > Hanleya > Hanleya hanleyi. The sequence continues at coordinate 13,544 of JAVTVY010015758.1, read as the reverse complement.
CTGCACCTAGAAACGGCTCGTCGTGAGATTAATTCAGAGAAATTATTCGAAACTAGGTCGAACTACTTCATAGCACATTCAATAAACGGAGTGACGCGGAACTTTCAGTCATTCTCTCATTTTGCGCAGGGGTGTTGTAATGAAAACCATACCGCTTGGATAGATCGCACCTCTGAAATTACCCATAAGCCAGTTCACCTAGCATCGCAAGAAACAGGGAATTTTCCCTGTTTAAAAATGATGGGATAAAGGAAAACATACATAAATCAGTTTGCGAGCAGTTCTGGTACTGTACCCGGTATAGAAAATTGGTAGAGCCTGGGACACAATATAACTAGGGATATGAAATGCTGCCCCTCTCTGTGATCTACTGTGTCTCGCTAATTGATATGTTAATGAATAATTGCGGCCGTTGTGAATGGTTAGTACGTCTTAATCTCTGAATGACTTGTTGCGGCCGAACTGCCGCGTGGGTTAACAGCGGCACGTATATAGTTCAATCACAACACTGCTGTCGAATTCCCTCCTGCTTTTTTTACCGTGCCATCTCCGATTATATCTGAAAGACCATTTCCTATTAAAAAATAGGACGATGATATCCCGTGGAAGTATGATGACGATTTCTCAACACGTTATCAACTTTAATAAATATATATGTGCATTACCATGTTCTGAACTCTTTAACATTCAGGCGATCGAGCATGGCAAAAAAGTTAAAAAAATATATATATTTTGACCACAAACTCGGATAATCATTGTGCAAGTTGCTCGGAAATCGAGACAGTTTGCATACTGGAATGAATTCACCAGTATTTTAATTAAAAACAAACATTTAAAAATCAATATATTTTGCGCCTTGTAAATCACATGTCTGCATAGATTTGAAACATTAGCAGAGATATACCGTAAAGTTTAGAAATAAGAAGTTAGAACACAAAACCGGAGAAAATGATTAAGTATCGCAGAATCTCGCCAGGTGAGCGCGCGAGGCATACATTCAACGTCAGCTCCCGGCGGCTCATTTGATTTCGGGCTCTGATTCATATCCCTAGATATATTTTATTGTATTGTGTCCCAGGTAGAGCGCAGCAGGCGGAATCTCGTCGATCACGTAAGCGGTGAAATGTTTTGCAGAGCATATGTAATGTGCATTATACGGACGGCCATGAATGCTACATCAAGCCTCTGGAAGCTAAACCCCCTCAGGAAAATGTTATTTTCTTCGACTTCGAGTGCAGATAGATGAAGCCCATCACGTCCCAAACCCTTTAATAAAGTTTGTGGCGAATGCATCTATTGTGATGACATATAGAGCAGACGTGTAGTAGGTGCAAAGTAAGCAGAATGGTGTTTCAGGGGGAGATAACTGCTGAGGACTTTTGTAAACGGTTATTCAGGTCGGAGCATCAGGGGTTTCTAGGCTGTGTATGAAGTTGTTTATATTCACCATTCTTAGTGGCCTCTGTCCTAGTCCTATGTTAGTATTTTTCTCTTTATTCGACCCTTTCTTTCATTCCAGATCAATTTGAATAATAATGTATTCAGCTCCTGGAAAAATGTTCATGAGTTTGGAAAGGTAAGAAATAGGTGAGTCGTCTTTGACAGGGTCATTGATTTAATTTCTGTTATTTGACCTAAAAGTGTAAGATTTCTAATTTTCCATTTGCTTAATTCAGTTTTCAGTTGGTCCAGCTTTGCTAAGTAGCATATTTTCCATTTTCATTAAAGTTAATCGAAGAAAGCTCTATCACAAGAATTCCAAAATCTGTTAGCCAATCTAACTTTGCATCTTGGCATAGTTTTACTTGTGATCATGATAATGAACCTATTCAGATCACTTTCGTTTTATCAATGTTTATTTTAACCCTGTATCTGGCCTGGGCTTTAATGACGTCGTAATGACGTTATTTTCAAAAACGATTTTTCGATTTTTTTAAAATTTATTCTCCACAAAAAAAAACCCCGCATGATTAATTCGTAAATATTAATGCGATGTGATACTAGCTTTTTCCCCCAACTTTTCATCTCGGAAAAGCATAAATTTCGAATGACAATGTAACGGTTAACCGTTTGCGTAGAGAACAGTTTGAATCAGGAGCCGTGTGCTACGTTGGAATGTGGAAGAACGACCTTGACCCATGTCGTCCGCGTCGAGCAAGGCAGATATCAGAAATGCATTCCCCCGTATTTCTCGCTTACCAGAACGAGATAGGAGTTGCCTTTTACGTGGAATTTTCTCTACGAATTATGGATTGGGGCGGCATGCTCATTTATGAACTATGAACTGTAATTTCGCTGTGGAAGACGATCTTCGGTTCGGTCGGAACGTCTCCGTTCGTGAGGAAGCCTCCTGTGAGGACTTTTTGGGTGTGGAGAGTGCACACCCTATTTAAACTCGAGCTGACATTCCAATCGAGGAGAGACCAGAAAGAGAGTGCTGGAGGAACACGTCCAGGTCAGCCTGTAACTTATTGATTTTTGGCATAATTTACGGTTGGGCCGTAAAGGCAGTTGTTTTGGCCTGGGAATCTAAAAGGTTATAAATCCTGTAGTTAGTGTAACCTGTGAAAACACGCCAATCCAATGAGAATTTGCCGGCTCGCATTTTCGGTGTGGAAACGTGTTTGTGGTTATACTATAGTTTAGGAGACACGACAGTGTGGCGTGTTGTATGTAGTTTTGGGGCATTGGGTAATACTGTAATGAGACATTTGTTTGCCTGTAGCACATTTAGGCAACTTGCATGGTCTAGCTTCAGTATAAAATAGGGCTTTTAGGTCTATATACCAGTAGGTTGATAATTTCGACATTATTGCTGTGCTATCCCGTTGCACTGGGACTAAAGCCACAATATTTGTGTCGATTTGTTGACCGTGAAGCGGTATATATGACAATAGTCAGGGATTCCCTCCACCCCCAGAAATATGCAACTGCACTAAATACAGAGAGAAATAAGCCAAACTCTCACTGCCATAACACAACGACGCAAACGGCCGTGCAACGCTATACGGGCGAGAACGAGCACCGTGATTACAGCCGGGCGGAGAAAGTCCAGTTACAGGCGGGCGTGCTGCTTTCATCAAGAAGCGTCGGTAAATCGTGTATTCCGGGGGCCCAGCAAGAAGGTCGCAGACACGAACGGCGTCCAGCTGGAAAGAGACAAGTACAGATCACCGATCTTACAGGACAGAAAGATACAGCACACAGATCACACAAGAAACCAACAGAACACAGATTCCAGAAGGAAATGTGTATTTATCACACATAGGCAGCAAATCAAGCCCCACAAATTATAAGCAGTGCAGTACAAGTCCAGACATACAGCTCACAAATTATACCGCAAAGAAACCTACAGAACACAGATTCTACAAGAAGGAGACGTGTATTTATCACTCGTTCAATAAAGACACCTACAGAACACAGATCTTACAAGGAGACGTGTATTTGTCACACGTTAAATAAAGAAACACAGAGCACAGATTATACAGTCAAGAAAGCCACAGACCACAGATCCCACAGGGAGGATATGCGTATTTATCACGCATAAAGGCACGGTGCAGGTGGGCTCACTTTTACCGATGTAAAAGCGGTAACAAGACATACAGATTCCAGTAGGACACGTGTATTTATCACACGTTACAGAAGGCGGGCTTCCTTTTACCGATGTAAAAGTGGTAACAAAGTTTACAGACTGTACGGTCAAGCCCAGGGCACAGATTACAACGGCAGTTTACAGACCGTACAATGTTTCATCGGTACCAGATGAAATAGTAATAGCACATGATATACCCAAGTAATTGTCCTGACGGTCCCTGAGAGTTGAGTGGTGCGTGATACTTACCTGAGAGATCGTCGTGAAGTCGTGTAGTCACAGGCGTGTCTATAGACGGGTCGCAGCAGCCGTAAGGGTTGAGACGCCGGGCTATACTTACCTGTGCGGGAAGCAGACTGGTGAGCTGACAAGTTAGGGTCAGGCTCCGACGACTGGGGGTGAAGTACACGCCGAGTTGCCACGTCTCTGGAGAGAGCGTCGCCGCCGCGACGTTCCAACGACTGGGGGTCGTCTCTGGAGAGAGCGTTACCGCGTAACGTTCCAACGGGCCGTGACGTTTCAGCGACTTGGTGCTATATCTGGAGAGAGCGCCACTGCCGTGACGTTCCAACGCCTCAGGGTATCTGTATATCGGGGAGAACGTTACCGCCGTAGCGTTCCAACGGGCCTTGACGTTTCAACGACTGGGTGTCGTATCTGGAGAGAGCGTTATATCCATAACGTTCCAACGACGGAAGAGAAGGGCCAGCAGCCAGGCCGCCCTTATCCCCAGAAGAGAAGGGCCAGCAGCCAGGCCGCCCTTATCGCGCATTAAAGCACTATATTAACTATAAAGTTATATGCATACACTCCCATATATATATTATTACCATATAACATCAAGCTTAAACTGCACACATTCTCTTCTATTATCCACATATACACCAAGGATACGTTAACTCTATATGCACACACCAAGTGTATGTATCCGTGAACCTTATGTGCACACACCAAGTGTATGTATCCGTGAACCTTATGTGCACACCCCAAGTGTACGTATCCGTTAACTTGTGTGCACACATACTCTCATATCACGTGTATATATACATCAAGTTTATTTGCATACACTCTCCTAGTGTCTGTACATATGTGTAAATATCATAACGTTACATCTCCTTAGACATTCTGTCTAAGCCACGCGGTTCTACGCTATTATTTGTAACCGCGTATACTATTTGTGCAGAATATACCATAATAGACCTTTACATGAGCGTCAGTCATCCTTGTAGGGTTGTGATCATCTCTTCGAGCCCCGGATCTCTACTAGTGAAGGGGTTAACGACGGTGACGGCCAGAATGCCAGTGGGCAATCCCGGTTATTGATTCGTTTTCTTCTAAACACTACGACTGGTCCTGCTCGTACACGTTACAACAAAAACATCACTTTTCTGGTACCCCACGTGGCCGTCATCTTGAATTTACCCATGAGCATCTACTCGGGGAGTTATGCAAATAGGCTCAAAATGACACAAATAATATAAACTATAGCGTCATTGAGTGCCAGCTCTTAAATTTTTGTCTCGTTCCGGAGATAGCACGAAAAGTTTGGTAAGGGGGGTGCGCCCCCCCCCCCCTCGGCCTGGTAGGGTTGAGACCAGAAATCTTATAGAATGTATCGATCGCCGCAATGATGATTCTGAGCCGCCAAGGGTTAGCTGTGTATCGTTAGCATATTGGCTGATATTGTATTCGACATATCCAATTGTGATACCTTTGATGCCTTTATCTATACGAATCATTAATCCGGGTATTTCGGCACGTGCCAACAATAAATATAGCGATATCGGGTCCCCCTGCCTACAGCCATGCGGGTTCTTAAACAAACACAAAAAAAACGGAGACAGATGACCGTTCTGAAGCACACGAGTTTGAATATTACTATAAAATGCATGGATCCATTTTCGTATGCTTTCGTCGAAATTGTGGCAACGATTTGGTGTAAGACTCACGAAATATAATTGACAAAGGATCTGCTGCAAGTCGTATTGTCAGTCTATTGTCCAGGATATTACCTTTTCAATGGGAGGTCTTACACCAAAGCCTTGCCGATAAATTGTAGTGTTCATCATTCAAGCTTCATCTATATCTATGTCCAGGATACAGAGACAAAAGTGATTTCGAAGTGAACCAGGAGCAGTAATCCAGAGATATCTTTGGTTCCAGTCTCTAACATGAGATCATAGATCAGTCGTATTTTCCCCTATATAGCGGCCTCGGACAAATCCATTCTGGTCTTCATGAATTAGCTTATCGAGAACAGATTTGAGGCGCTTTGCAATACATGCTGAGGCCAGTGTGTTAGTTAGCAGGGTGATTGGTCTCCAGCTTTGCGGTTAGTTTCTCGGTGTATTTGGATTTGGTAAGCATGTAATTATACCCTGTTTCTGTGATATAGACAACTGTCCTCTGACCTAAGCCATATTGATCGATCGTAGGACAAATTGCCCAAGCTCTATCCAGAACATCTTAAAATATTCAACGAAGAACCGTTGATACCTGATGTATTTTCGTTTTTAGCATTTTTAAGAGCAGTGCATAGCTCTTCATATGTAATGAGACCATCTGGTTTGAAAGGATCCTCTATTTTCAGTGATGGTATTTTTGGTGTCTCTCGTTCTTGCTATAAAGGTTTTCATAATATAATTTTTGTTCATTCCTTATTGTTTTATTGTCAAATATCTCGTTTGTTATTACTTTATTGGTGTAACTTCTTTTCTCTGATCGCAGAAATTTTTTTAAAGGTTCAAACAAAATTATTCCCATTTCACCTTTGCTCGTGTTATAGCGCCTTTTTATGTTCTCGTCTTTAATTGTAGCTATATTCTGTCGATTTTAATTAGTCTACTTTCGGGCTTGTCAAAAATCAGTAGATTAGTTTGCATAAATTTTCTTTTTTGCAGCGTGTAGAACAAACTGAACTCTGCAAAATGACTACCATTTCTCCATGATATCGATAATATATCACGCTTGAAATAACTTTGTAGTTCTCTCCGTATAAAACTGCAGTACAGTCGTTTCTTGTATACCAGGCCTCAGTTAAAGCTCGTGTGAAACACGGGCAAAGAGCATTTCCCCATTTTGAGCGTTATATGAAATAGTAATAGCACATGATATACCCAAGTAATTGTCCTGACGGTCCCTGAGAGTTGAGTGGTGCGTGATACTTACCTGAGAGATCGTCGTGAAGTCGTGTAGTCACAGGCGTGTCTATAGACGGGTCGCAGCAGCCGTAAGGGTTGAGACGCCGGGCTATACTTACCTGTGCGGGAAGCAGACTGGTGAGCTGACAAGTTAGGGTCAGGCTCCGACGACTGGGGGTGAAGTACACGCCGAGTTGCCACGTCTCTGGAGAGAGCGTCGCCGCCGCGACGTTCCAACGACTGGGGGTCGTCTCTGGAGAGAGCGTTACCGCGTAACGTTCCAACGGGCCGTGACGTTTCAGCGACTTGGTGCTATATCTGGAGAGAGCGCCACTGCCGTGACGTTCCAACGCCTCAGGGTATCTGTATATCGGGGAGAACGTTACCGCCGTAGCGTTCCAACGGGCCTTGACGTTTCAACGACTGGGTGTCGTATCTGGAGAGAGCGTTATATCCATAACGTTCCAACGACGGAAGAGAAGGGCCAGCAGCCAGGCCGCCCTTATCCCCAGAAGAGAAGGGCCAGCAGCCAGGCCGCCCTTATCGCGCATTAAAGCACTATATTAACTATAAAGTTATATGCATACACTCCCATATATATATTATTACCATATAACATCAAGCTTAAACTGCACACATTCTCTTCTATTATCCACATATACACCAAGGATACGTTAACTCTATATGCACACACCAAGTGTATGTATCCGTGAACCTTATGTGCACACACCAAGTGTATGTATCCGTGAACCTTATGTGCACACCCCAAGTGTACGTATCCGTTAACTTGTGTGCACACATACTCTCATATCACGTGTATATATACATCAAGTTTATTTGCATACACTCTCCTAGTGTCTGTACATATGTGTAAATATCATAACGTTACATCTCCTTAGACATTCTGTCTAAGCCACGCGGTTCTACGCTATTATTTGTAACCGCGTATACTATTTGTGCAGAATATACCATAATAGACCTTTACATTGGCGTCAGTCATCCTTGTAGGGTTGTGATCATCTCTTCGAGCCCCGGATCTCTACTAGTGAAGGGGTTAACGACGGTGACGGCCAGAATGCCAGTGGGCAATCCCGGTTATTGATTCGTTTTCTTCTAAACACTACGACTGGTCCTGCTCGTACACGTTACAACAAAAACATCACTTTTCTGGTACCCCACGTGGCTGTCATCTTGAATTTACCCATGAGCATCTACTCGGGGAGTTATGCAAATAGGCTCAAAATGACACAAATAATATAAACTATAGCGTCATTGAGTGCCAGCTCTTAAATTTTTGTCTCGTTCCGGAGATAGCACGAAAAGTTTGGTAAGGGGGGTGCGCCCCCCCCCCCCTCGGCCTGGTAGGGTTGAGACCAGAAATCTTATAGAATGTATCGATCGCCGCAATGATGATTCTGAGCCGCCAAGGGTTAGCTGTGTATCGTTAGCATATTGGCTGATATTGTATTCGACATATCCAATTGTGATACCTTTGATGCCTTTATCTATACGAATCATTAATCCGGGTATTTCGGCACGTGCCAACAATAAATATAGCGATATCGGGTCCCCCTGCCTACAGCCATGCGGGTTCTTAAACAAACACAAAAAAAACGGAGACAGATGACCGTTCTGAAGCACACGAGTTTGAATATTACTATAAAATGCATGGATCCATTTTCGTATGCTTTCGTCGAAATTGTGGCAACGATTTGGTGTAAGACTCACGAAATATAATTGACAAAGGATCTGCTGCAAGTCGTATTGTCAGTCTATTGTCCAGGATATTACCTTTTCAATGGGAGGTCTTACACCAAAGCCTTGCCGATAAATTGTAGTGTTCATCATTCAAGCTTCATCTATATCTATGTCCAGGATACAGAGACAAAAGTGATTTCGAAGTGAACCAGGAGCAGTAATCCAGAGATATCTTTGGTTCCAGTCTCTAACATGAGATCATAGATCAGTCGTATTTTCCCCTATATAGCGGCCTCGGACAAATCCATTCTGGTCTTCATGAATTAGCTTATCGAGAACAGATTTGAGGCGCTTTGCAATACATGCTGAGGCCAGTGTGTTAGTTAGCAGGGTGATTGGTCTCCAGCTTTGCGGTTAGTTTCTCGGTGTATTTGGATTTGGTAAGCATGTAATTATACCCTGTTTCTGTGATATAGACAACTGTCCTCTGACCTAAGCCATATTGATCGATCGTAGGACAAATTGCCCAAGCTCTATCCAGAACATCTTAAAATATTCAACGAAGAACCGTTGATACCTGATGTATTTTCGTTTTTAGCATTTTTAAGAGCAGTGCATAGCTCTTCATATGTAATGAGACCATCTGGTTTGAAAGGATCCTCTATTTTCAGTGATGGTATTTTTGGTGTCTCTCGTTCTTGCTATAAAGGTTTTCATAATATAATTTTTGTTCATTCCTTATTGTTTTATTGTCAAATATCTCGTTTGTTATTACTTTATTGGTGTAACTTCTTTTCTCTGATCGCAGAAATTTTTTTAAAGGTTCAAACAAAATTATTCCCATTTCACCTTTGCTCGTGTTATAGCGCCTTTTTATGTTCTCGTCTTTAATTGTAGCTATATTCTGTCGATTTTAATTAGTCTACTTTCGGGCTTGTCAAAAATCAGTAGATTAGTTTGCATAAATTTTCTTTTTTGCAGCGTGTAGAACAAACTGAACTCTGCAAAATGACTACCATTTCTCCATGATATCGATAATATATCACGCTTGAAATAACTTTGTAGTTCTCTCCGTATAAAACTGCAGTACAGTCGTTTCTTGTATACCAGGCCTCAGTTAAAGCTCGTGTGAAACACGGGCAAAGAGCATTTCCCCAGATAATTTTGTAACACATAATTTGGTGCTCACAGGGCTTTAGATCTCCCCAATTTGGGCACACCCCCTATTAGGAGTGGCAATTGTTTTTAGGATGGGACAGGGTGTGGCACATACCCCTGGAGGATGAGCAATCAGGAATCATCCCTGGTGGAAGTACCTCTGAGAAGGGATTTCTTCATCAATGGTCGAAACCCAGTGCGAGGCAACACCAACTTTATTTTGCGTTTCATGGGCCCACCGACATTAAAAAATCGAATAAAAATAAAAATTTCAAATTGCCGCTTCTATATTCATACAAAAGTTTGAACATAAAGATTTTAACCCTCTTTTTATTCCTGATTGTATGAATTAGGCTGTTGTATTCTATCTGAAACAATGCCAGCAAATTAAAATGCCAAACAACAAAAAACATATATCTTTCACTATAATTTTTCACTGTAAGTCAGCGAATTGTTGTTGTTGTAAAATGGGCAATCACGACATTCAATGTACATGTGTAAATTAGGAACCTTCACTGGCTGTGTGATCTATCACTCTGTCTTGGTACTGGGTACCCATATTTCGACAGTGATGCAGTATGTCAGAGATAGGAAATGGAGGGTGTTTCAACAGCTCAGCCGATACAGCATGGTTTAAGTTACTGTTGAAGCATAAGGCTGTTGGAACACATGCACAATTCGCTAAATTGTTCTGGAAGAAAAACCACAGCCACAACAAAATGATGACAATGTTAGAATTGAAGTGTATGTTGGCAGTTAACATGTGACTTAACATACAGTTTTTGAACTTGAGAAAACAGGTCAATATCAGTCATTTTCATAGACTCCAGGTCCATCATCAGTTGCATATGAGTAGTATATAGCCGTGATTAACCCTCCGGTTGACCTTTGACCTCAGAAATTTGCATATCACGTGACAGGTCAAAGGTCATTGAGTGCACTTGACCTGTATTCTTTCATCTTGTCTTTGACCTTGGATCATGTTTAGACATGTTAGGGTTGTTCCCATCACGTGCGGTATGACGTCACTTCCGGTCTGTGTAAATGGGGCCTGTGAACCTGATAGAACATGTACTGACCTGTCTGTGGGGGTTTTCCCTACAATATCGTTCGCTTTCGTGTGTTTCCGGTGAGTTGTGATGGGTATTTTCGGTGAGAGGGGAACATGATAGGCCATGTACTGTCTGTGGGGTTTTTCCCCGCCAGAATTTCGCTTTCGTCTGCTTGTCACGTGCATAACACCTGGCTCCCCGAATTGCAACATTGTTGCACGTTCGATTGCCCTATATCCGGGTCCTATACAATTGATGGGATGCATGTACTGTATTTGGGGAATCACGGGGAGATCACGTGATAGTTCAAGGTCATATTGAATGATAGGAATGCGTGTACTGACCTGTTTATCTGTGGTTTACATCCGGGGACTTATATCCGGGTCCTTTAGCTGTGTGTTCCGGGTACATCCGAGTATACACGGGAACAGTCGGGTAGTTACGGCGGAAGACACGGAGGTGGCCGAAGATGTCACGGAGGTGCCCGAAGAGACACGGAGGTTACCGAAGATGTTACGGAGGTCACCGAAGAGACCCGGAGGTAGCCGAAGATGTCAGTTTGTATTTGGGGAATCACGGGGAGATCAGGTGATAGTTCAAGGTCATATTGAATGATAGGAATGCGTGTACTGACCTGTTCATCTGTGGTTTACATCCGGCGACTTATATTCGGGTCCTTTGGCTGTGTGTTCCGCGTACATCCGAGTTTACACGGGAACAGTCGGGTAGTTACGGAGGAAGACACGGAGGTGACCGAAGATGTCACGTAGGTGCCCGAAGAGCCACGGAGGTTACCGAAGATGTTACGGAGGTCACCGAAGAGACCCGGAGGTGGCCGAAGATGTCACGGAGTTTACCAAAGAGACAGGGAGGTGCCCGAAGAGTCACAGAGGTACCCGAAAAGACACGGAGGTGACCGAAGAGACACGGAGTTTGCCGAAAAGACACGAATGTCACGGAAAAACGTATAAAAGGGGGATTTTTTTAGGGAATTGCTTCATTCATTGCCCTGCCGATCGGAGCTACCTGACCACCTGCCTCACCAGCCAACTCAAGACCTGCCTGAACAGCCATGGACTCCTCTGAACGAGCTAAGCTGATGCAGCACCGTGTCCAGATCATTAGTGAGCTGATGAATGTGGCCGAACTATGTGATCTGCTTCTGGTGGGAAACGTAATCACTACATACATGGAAGAAGACATCATGGCACAGAATACCAATACGGCACGAAACAGAGCCCTCATGGACACTCTACCACGCCGAGGTCCTTTAGCATTTCAGGCCTTCTTGGAGGCGCTGAGAAAGACGGGGAATGTGGGAATAGCCTCTCTACTTCAACCCGAGGAACACACCTTAGTCATAGACATCCCCGAAGAGAGTACAGGTAGCAAACGTGCCCAGGAAGACCCGGAAGAGTCCTATCCACCAGCCAAACGTCCCGAACTAACACCTTTAATAATGCCTCAGCAAGAGCCTCAGCAAGCGGAGGAAGAGATGCTACTCCCTATGTCTGTGGAGCAGATGAATGACATCATCCAGCAGGCCTACCAGGCGGCCCAGATCACCAGTTGGGAGCTCACGCCCTATTTAACTGTAACCGTGAAAGAGGAGCAAGTGCACTTTAATGCATCAGGTTGGGACGATAAACCACCTAAGCATATTGCCTTAACGTTTAGGCAATGGGAAAGAGTACAGAGATACACACAAAGTCAAGTCGTCGAGGCGGTCATTGAGAACCACATCGAACATAAATTTTATTGTGGGGACGATGTCTTCCTCACCTGTTCTATGTTCAACAACATGCTGCTGGTACATATTCGTAAATGGAAGTTGAAGAAAGATGCTACGCGTATTCCCTTACCCGAGGGAGTCACCCTGCAAATACCTGCATGGCGGAAGCTTCAGCACCTCGCACCCGAAATTTCTGGAGCTCTGTATGACCAGCTGTCTTAGTATATCTACAAAAAGTACATTGAAACCTTCCTGATTCATCTTAAACCGCGCATTGAAGGTGAGCGTATCCAACAATGTGCAGGCTGTGTCGGATCGTTAGACATGCATACGTGTCTGGATGGCCCGCACCGGCCGATATTGGCGGCACCGTCAGACGCGCTGATGACTCAGGCGTTACACGACATCAACGAGACGGAAATCGCCGAGGCATTGGAAGCAGCCTGTCCACCGAGAATTCCCCGTGAGCAGATTGCGGCCTTCCTATTCGTGTACGCGTGGCAAAAAGACACGGAAGAGTTCAAACAAGTCTTGTTGGCTAAATATTGAACATTCAGACACGAAAGACATGATTTCAAACAAGTCTTGTTAACTAAATATTGAACATTCAGACATTACCGTATTCTTACATTCTATGTTCATGCTATGTTCATTCTACCATCATGGTGACACCGTATAATGCTTTTAGAAAATTTAACACAAAGAACCGGTGAAACTCTTATGTTCATTCTACTGTCAATAAATATTAGAAATTCAACTCATGTGTGTCAGTGTTCACTCTATGCAAGGGGGAAGGTGAAATGAATGTGTGTAGCAGACGACCGACAGCCCGCTTTTTATTCTCTACCGTAAACGGCTGAGGGCGCGCGGACGTCAGTGAAATCTGTCTAGACATCACGGCCAGAAAGAAAAGACAAAATGATGTGTGCTTTCTGCAAGATTTGGAAGCGGGCTAAATTTTTAATAAACACCAGTTGAGATCTAAAACAACTTTAAATGTATACCTTGGCATGTTATCGTGTAACCCTGAAAATTTCATACAGCTAACGGCTGCATAAAACTATATTTTTTTTCATTTTCCACGTTTCAAAAGTCCAATTTCACCTGCACGACTGTGCGGTAAACTTGAAATAAATGGACTTTCTTACTTTAGGCAACCTTACTACGTTAGT